>PIJE02001455.1:0-59409 GCA_002895965.2 Coryphaenoides rupestris
CGGCACACCGCCCTATGGAACAGCCTCCCTGACCACCTAAGGGCAACACAGACACTGGACTCTTTTAAGACTAAAGCCTAAAAACCTTTTTATTCAGGAAGGCGTTTTAGATTTTGTGTTAAATCACTGTCAGCAATTTATTTTTTGTTTCTGTTCATTCACTGTTTTCTATTATGCTTACGTTTACTAGGTTTTGTTTTTGATTATAGTTTGGTTTAACTATGTTTTTACTGTGGCACTCTGAGATTCTTTGAATGAAAAGTACGCTACAAATAAAATGCATTATTATTATTTTTATTATTTGCACTGAAACCTTAAAGCAAAAAGTGAGCAAGCTATGGCCTAAGTGATGTATAATGTACTGTAATGTAATACAGTACATACAGTATATGAATATAAAAAGGATCCAAACTTATCAATTTAAACATACATATCAATTTAACCAATTAATTGCTTGCTTCTTTATAAAATATCAAAAAAGGTCTCCCTACCCGGGAGTCAGTGCTGAAGTGATGACTCTCAAAGAGTCATTCTGGTGTTGCGCAACCACTGGTCCAGCCTGTCTGGATCACCTAGAGCAGGGGTGGGCAATTATTTTGGCTCAAGGGCCACATTTGGTTTTTAAAACTGACAGACGGGCCGGGCCATTAGTAGATGAGGATCATAATGTCTAACTTGTGTTATGATGCCATATACTGTATATTGAAGTAGCCTAGTAATCGTATCAACATCCATAGGCTGTCACTCTGTACTTAAATCAAATAAATGAAGTACAATTCAATAATATAACAATATTTATTGAACCAGAGGGATTATAAATAATATGTGCTCTAATAATAAATAAATGTTATTTTCTTTCTTCTCCTCATTGAAGAACCTTACATAAACTAACAGCTTCGTCAGACACATCAGTGGACTCATCTAAACCTATGCATGGTGCCTTATGAATGGCTCCATCCAGCTGAGCACATCCTGGCTTCATATTTCCTTTTTCTTTGTGGCTGATGATGCTGATATAGGTATTTCCTTGATTTTAGCACAAAACTCTTCTTTTTGTTTCCACTCAAATAAGGTTTCAGCTACTGCACTCATGCACTCCCAACCCCTCTGTCGGTCAATGGTTTTTTTATGTTGACCCAAAATCCAAGCAACTCTAAGGGAACAGTCATCAGCACGTTGTTGGGCAGTGAATGAATGTGTTAGGATTCTGCTGGATCGATCATACTGGGATCTCAGATCGTTTATTTTCTGCGCCCTCAGTTCGGATTTGGGTGGCTATGTTCGGTATGTTTGGTATGTTTGGTGATAACACTGTTTTGTCTTGTAGTGGCTTCACATTGCCGCTTTTAATAATAGCCACAGTTTCGGGACAGATGAGACATACGGGTTTTGAACTGTCCGTGGGAAAAATAAACATGTACACGTCTGTCCAATCTTCATTAAAGGCTCTGTTCTCACTGATTACCTTTCTCTTTTTAAAGCGCGCTATACACCGACTGCTTCTCTCGTCTCGCCTCTCTGCATGTATGTTTGTTTCTAGTCGCTCACTGACTGCAACGATCTGATTGGCTGAGTAGCGTCATGTGACGTGACCTGATTGGGCCGCTAAGCCAGTGCCGTAAAGGCTAGAAAAGATGCGCCGGTTAAAATAGAAACGCGACAACTAAATTGTATAATACTCAATAATTTATTGGTTATAGGTCCGGGTCCGGATATGATGGCGCCTGGGTCCGGACCTGGACCACGGTCCGCATTTTAGTGTCCTCTGATCTAGTGGAACCAATTAAGGAATCAATTGCAGGAAGAAAAAAAACAGCGAAATGAATACTACAAATTTAAATGTATTATAGGACTGTTGTTAATGTAAATGCCCGACGGGCCGGATTAAACAACGCAACGGGCCGTATGTGGCCCGCGGGCCGTAGTTTGCCCACCTCTGACCTAGAGGAAACCTTTACATAGACAAATAGATATGTTAAGAAATGTATGCCAACTCTTTACAGACTTTATATCTCAACAATATAATTTAAATAACTTCACTACTTAATTGAACATAACATGATCAATTAATCATAAAAAAAAAACATAACGGCTCATTCTATCTGTTGCATTGTCTATTCTTCTTATAGTTGACCTTTTCCCTACACTTATTTTTCATGTTGATGGTCCGATTTTCATGTTGATGGTCTGTTTCATAATGGATGTGAATGGGATGGGAATGGGAATGTGCGACCCATTTTGTGGCATTCTGACTAACATCCATAAAATCCTTGTTCCACAATATTTCCAATTGTTTGTTTTCTGTCCAATTGTAGAATAGCATTTTTATTGTGCTGACTTTATCCTAAAATCGATACATCTGTAAAAAGATGTAAAAAGGAATCAGAATTTCCTCACTGACATATCTTGACATCAGATTCAGATGAATGTTAAAGAAGCTGCTCGGTGGCCAACTCTGGACTACACCAACAACTACAACAACAACCACTCATCAATTCTTCTTTAAAGCTTACAAGATTTGGGAATTGATTGTGATAACGTAAGGTTGCGTATGCGTCGACTGGATAGGATATAGAAAAGTAATAGTCAATGGTGTATACGGAAAGAGCTGGATTACAGTAACCTTAAGCTACCAAGCTACAGGTGTCTGGGATAATTTAAGCCAAGTCATGCTTAAAATCGATGTCTGCTAATGGTGCTAACCCTAACATATACATGACATAATATTCAAAATATTCAAAATATATTTGGCTCTTCAAGTTATCTGTAGTATTCTTTTGCACCCTCTGCCAAGCATCACCACTTTTCATTTCTGTTACGGCTCGCCCGTCCTCGCCTCCACGGCCGCACCTCTCGCCTCCCGCTACACGCCCTTCACGATCGTCGGCGCAGGCGCCAAGGCGGAGCGGCGCTGACGCAGCAGACATCGCGAGTTCCCGCATCGGGTCCCCATCCCCAATCACCGCACCTGCTCCGGATCGGCAATCACAGTCCGCACTACAAAAGCCTGGCCGGCGCTCCACTCGGCGCCAGATCGTCCCCTAAAGCGACAGGAGGTAACGTATGCGTCAGAGACACCATCCTGTAGCAGTTGATCTAGCGGACTAACATTACGCATTGTTGCCTGTGTGTGCCTCAACCGGGATCTCTATCCCTCACCTTTTTTTTGTCTCACCCCTCCAGCGTTCCAGACCACCCCGCTGAGCTGGAGCGAAACCGCGGAGCCCTGCCCGGATCCCCGAACTCTATGTGGCTTCGTGTGTGGCACTCTTTTTTTTGGTGTGAATTAAAACCCCTTACTTACCACTACGCCTCATCTATTGCTGTGCGCCTGGGTCTCACCTCCACACCACCCCATAACAATTTCACTGCATATCCTGTATGTGAATGTGACAAATAAAGTTCTTGAATCTTGGTGGACAGTAAAGCCAGTTCTCCTAAAACTGCGCTCTATTTTCCAGCCTTCTGACTCAGGGCTCTGAGCTGGTCAGTGTACCAGGGGGCAGAGTTATGTAAAGACAAGTCTTGTTTTTCAGGGGCAAACCTATCTAAGACATCATGCAGTGTTCTGTTGTAATGGCGAACATGCTCATCAAGTGAGAATGCAGCATAGGGCTCAGACAGGGCAGAGGAGAGAGCAGATGATAGCAAGGCATGGTCAATTTACTCGGTCTTATGGAAGGTGACGTAACGTTTGCTACTAGAGACAGGTGGTGTGATCATTGCATCCAGTAGCACCACACGGTGATCAGAGATGCCTAGCTCAAGAACATGGGCGTTGGTAACAGAGACATCACCAGTGATGGCAAGATCCCATGTTTATGGGTGGGTCCTTGTGCATGCTGAGTGAGTGGGAGACAGTCCAGGAGGTTGAGGAAGTATCACCAGCCTGGAAAAAGTGAGGCATAGGGTTGTGAGGAGATTTGAAAAATCTGATATCAAGGTTGGATTAGCCCTGGGTGGTCTATAAATGGAGATAATGTCACGGTCTCGGCCGTGCCTCTTGTATTCCCCATGTGCCTCTACCTGTCTGTCTCTGTCTGTCTGTGTGTTGTGTGGGCGTGGTTTCCGACTCCGGCTCCTCCTCGGCTCATCACTCTCTCCTGCTCACCTGGTCTACCCCGCCATCCATCTACTCATCTCCACCAGTACCTAAACCCCGGCTTTCATCCCACTCATCACCAGATCGTTGATTCAGCCACTGTGGTATTCCTTGTTTCCGGCTCCTAGAATTGTGCATTCTAGTCTCCCTGCGTGTTTCTACATTGTGCTGACCTTGTCTTCCTCTGTCTCAGGATCATTGCCTACTATCCCGCCATCATCCCGCTCCTCCACTTACCAGCCTGCCTGCGTGTCTGTCTACCTGCCTATTCACCACCCGCTTGCCTTACCAGCCGCTTCCAGCACCGGTCTCCCCGGCTTCTCCCTGCCTCTGCTCCAGCCGACCCCGGTTTCCCTCTCACTCCTTCAATAAACCGTTGTTTTTCCCCTACTCTGTGTTCGGCTCTGCATTTGGGTCCAACCCTCGTGAGATCATAACAGATAATTAACAGGGGTTCTGGAGTTGGGCATCTGGCAGCTAAGCATTCAATAATTTAAAAGAAGTGTTTTGTTGGTGAGAGACTGATAATCTCTCCCCTGTGTATTATAACAGGTAAGCACCCCTCCCCCGGACATTAGAACAGGTAACCTCTCCTCTGTACATTATAACAGGCAACCATCCCTTCTCCGGGCATTAGAACAGGTAAGATCACGCCCCCGATGAAAGTTTGATGAGGGTGTCGGAAAGAGGAGGCGGGGGAGATTAAAGATAAATTGTTGATACATTCCATTATTTTCTCTAAATACTATTTAGATATTTTCACTAAATACTCAAACAAGCATCTGGGACACATCGAACAATGCAGAGACGATCTACAACCTACCAAGTGAAATAATCTTATGAAGCAGGAAATTAATGAAAGACTTACAGCAAACATATGGCTTTGGACTTGTGTGGGGGCAGGGCTACGGTTTGGTGGGTGGGCCTTGTGTGGTGTGTAGCTTGTTCGAGGAGGATCTTATGTGTTGGGAGGAGCTTGTGTGGGGTGGAGCTTGGCTGGGGAGGAGCATCATTAAGAGCGGGCTTATGTTGGGAGGGGCTTATGAGAGGCGGTACTTCGGGTTTGGTGGGTGGAGCTTGTTTGAGAAGAGGGCTTATGTGGGGAGGGGCTTAGGTGGGGAAGATTTTGGGGGAGGGGCCTGAGGTGTGGAAAATGTAATTGGCTCTGTGAAGGGGGCAACAATGGAGCTGATGGATTTCGGGTGGATAGGAAGGCATGTGGGAGGATGGGAAGAGATGGAGGGAGGGGAGGGAGGAATATAGGAAGCAGGAAAGGGAGGAAGGGAGAAATGTAGGAAGCAGGGAAGGAAGGGAGGGAGTCTGTACAGTTTTTCCCTTCATATGGTGTAAAGAGACAGACAGATGGACAGACATGCTGCAGATGGCCTTGCAGAAGACATTTCCTCGTCCACTGTGGAAGGAGAGTGGAGGAGGACTCATGTTAAACATCAGCCATGGTTGACCGCAGGACATGAATGCCTGTGCAACACGCACCGCTAGCTCTGAGTCACCCTGTCATCACTGAGCCTACACGGGCCATGTTTACCCTTTCAACTTGTGTGTCGCAAGCTATTGGCTGTATATGCATAAAAAAAGACACGACCGCTATACACTACACTACACTACACATACGCCTCCATGCAGTAGGACTACAAAAGTCAGTGAATGCGTCTTCACGCTCAGGTCTACCTGGCCTACATGGATCAAGAACTAGATCTCCCAGGGTCCAGAGCTCATAAAACATGTATCCAGTAACATATGGTGTGCCAAGTGGTGCACTCTATGAAACCATAAGAGGCCACATACCCATGACAGAAACCATACCCATTATTGGGATTATTATGATTGTTTCAACCCCATCGAGGTCAACAGTTCACCGCCTGCTGCTGCACTGTGGACCTGTGACATCTGCTGCTGTTGCCATAGCAACGCGGCCCGCCTAGCGTCCCTGACCGCCGGAGGGATGGGAGTATTTGTGTTGCGGGTGCACGTTGATGCTTTCTGACGGACCGCGGGGAGAGGAACCCCACGCGGTGCACAAGCACCTCGGGTCTCCCTGGGATCCTCACATCCTCAACGTACCCAGGATCTCTTTATGTTCGCTGGCTTCGCTAAGCCCTAAAACAAACAATGCACAAATTAAAGTTTGACAAGAGGACAGAAGTTTGAGTTTCCGTGCACCCGATTAATTAATGTCATCAAAACAGTTTAGGAACGCAACATTATTGCACACGCACGGCACACATCGTTAAATGATGGGAAGCAAATGAATGAGGCCTTGCCGGATAAAAGGCATATGGAAAAATAATCTTGTCACATTAATATCAAATGTAGGCGTATTGCATAACTTATATTTTCCATTTGGCATGTAGTATATAATGTGTAGCCCTGTAACATTTGGTGAATTTAACATTCACTTGTGAACTTAATCTGACCTAATTATGTGTGTGTAGCGCCTCATGCACAACACACGTGTCAACCTACATTTAACTATTTCAATGTAGAGAGCTCATGGCTTAAAAAAAAAACATTTTAATAGTTTGACACACACACACACACACACTTGAAATGTTTGAAAGAAGTAGGATTTGGGGATTGGCCCAATACAAATGCATGTATAGTGTTGGATAATTGTACAACAAGATTCAATTACAAACCTCTTTATCTCCAGAAATGGCATTATATATCAAATTTATTAGCCATTTTAACCTTTTTTGTATTTCTACCTAGTGTGAACATTATTTAATCCATTAATGCCCAAAGTGAGCACACTATAGAACTATAATTATATAATAATATAATTTATCACTGAGTTAGTGTAAATATCACCACAGGTCCAGCAGACTATAAAGAGGCATTGTGAGTTGGAAGTTTGGCGTCATGGATCGGTTGCTTGTGGTCAGACAGGAATACATACAGACTGCACAGCGTGGGCTGCTCTGCACAAAGATAACTTGAGGGTTTGGAGGTGGGTTTGCAGGTGAACCAGAATGAAGCCTTGCTTTGGCCCCAGTGTGGAGGTGGACTTGGGCCCCAACATGGAGCTGTGCTTGCGCCCCAGCTTGGAGGTCTGATTTGGTACCAGCGTGGAGGTGGACTTGGGCCCCAGCCTGTAGGTCAGCTTGGCCCCCAGTGTGGAGGGGGGCTTGGGTCCCAACGTGGAGGTCAGCTTGGCCCCCAGCGTGGAGGGGGGCTTGGGTCTCAGCGTGGAGGTGGGCTTGGGCCCCAGAGTGGAGGTGGGCTTGGGTCTCAGCGTGGAGGTGGGCTTGGGCCCCAGAGTGGAGGTGGGCTTGGGTCCCAATGTGGAGGTGGGCTTGGGCCCCAGTGTGGAGGTGGATTTGGGGCTTGTGGTTTGCTCATGCTAAGACTTGGGTTTCTCTTCAGGAAGTCTTGGAACCAGGGTCTTGCCCCTTTCCACAGGAAAATCCTTGATTCCACTGGCTTCCGCACACGAGGCAGTGTGGAAACCCTCTCTTACCCCAATCCTTGATTTGTTCTGCTAGCATCTTGTTGGGGTAACAGGGAATTACTATGAGTTATGTGCTTGTAGCCATCTACAACTCACCTTCACACGCCTCTGCGGAGAGGACAGAGTGTACCAGGCCCGGGCTCTGAGCATGAACCCAGGTGTGTTCCCTGCCTCCACTACCTCCCAGCACTCTTCAATGAAACCCTTCACCCTTTCCTCTTTCCACTTGTACCTCTTTCCTACCATTTGGTTCTTTCCCTTTTCTCCCCCTTTCACTGTCTCCTACAATCTCTCTCTTTCTGTATCATTGGTACATATTCTACTCTGTTATGGGTTAATCTGGGTTAATAAGGAGGAGATTAAGAGGTCACAGCAAGTGTTAGGTTAAAGGTCTGGGTAAACAACCCACTCGAAAAATATGAGTAACGATATTGTAGGTACTGCAAATAAGATTGCCCAATTTGCCGTGATAGACACTGATAATCATTGGAAAAATAGAAATAGAACGTCTATTGAAGAGGTAGCTCGAGTCCTATTTCTGCCAGGTAACATTTTGATGTTTGCATTACATATATGATTTTACGATTTTTACCTCATGTTAGCTACAAGTTAAGGTTATTTTACTTGTATCATAATTTCCGGCATTATGTATTGCTACTGGGTCATATCATTACCTACCTTTTATGATCTGGAGCATAACCTACATATAATTACTACATTACAAGTTATGACTACCTATTGACTACTATTCTCACCATTATATTATACGATTTTTAGTCATTTTGTTACAATAGCACATCATATTCATGGTTCCACATCAAAAGAATTGTGAAATATATTATTGATGACAATTTTATGACCTGATGATAAAAACTAGCTAAAACTTAAGCCATTTTCCTCACCTCAGGTTTTGCTAACTTTGGCAACTACCTGATGCTTGCCACCTCTGTTATATCAGATTCACACTCACATTCACATGCTGTACATTGGGTCATGTGGTTTCACAACAAGAGAAAAACAATCAGGCATCATGATTTTCACTCATCAGGTGCCAAAAAAAAGGCTGCACAGCAAAACTGTACCATTTGACCTCATGTCCCCAATCACCATGAATTCACTCTACATTTGTTTAATCACAGCGGAAATAATTAACTTGTTGAATGTTTAATCACGTGCACTTCGGGAGGCTAACTAATAAAGGGTTCAATCAGCGTGCTCATTTGAAGATCTCACTGTGGGATACATTATTCATGAGCGCAGGGTGAATAGAAGGAGAGCGAAATGGTCACAACTTGCCGAGCACATGACGGAGGGCTGGCACGAGAACAGACACAGACACTCCTGTCCTGCTGTCCGAGGGTCTGGGACACACGCTGCTGCTGCTGCTGCTGCTGCTGCTGCTGCTGCTGCTGCTGCTGCTGCCCATGTTACCGCGGGACGAATCCATGTTGCTTGGAATACATCAGGTATTTTCTTTTTTTCTCAGTCTCTTTTTTATATTATTATGACATTGAATTAGTTCAGCGAGATATACATTTCAAATTAGATTTTGAATTCAATTTTGTGTCTTTAAATATTTGCAATGTATTATAGAAATAAACCATTATTAATAGAACATGAAGCATTTTTATCAAGCAAAGCTAAATAAGCAAATTAAAAACAAAAACTTGGTTCAAACAATGAACGTTATGTTTTATTGAAACCATTCATTTGTCTGCGGTGGTCTACTCCCCACACACGCTTTATCTCATGCACAGTTAGGTGGGATTCAGCAGGATGCAGCAGGACCCAGTGCATTCGTGAGCAGCAGCGCTTGCCGAGGTCCCTGAGCTTGGTGCATTCACAGTTCACGTGCTCCTCGACCTAAATGCGATGTGACGGCAGAACCTTTACTGAAGCAAACAGGAATATAGTATCAGAGAAGGCTGACCGAGCTGTGAACCGCAGCTCCAACACAGAGCAAATTAACATCAGCCAAAAGTGCTGTGCGTATATTCACAATGCTTGTGGGCCAGAAGAAAATGCATGCAACCGTTGTCACGTTACGTTATCTAAAGTGTTTTTATTTAGAGATTTATATCGGTATCTGCAGAATATGCCCATTATTTTTCTCCAGACCAGATGTCTTTTTGTTTTCGTGTCTTTATTAAAGGCCATTGTTGCATCGCTGCCTTGACGCTATCGCTACTTTTCATGTTGCCTATGTACTGGCCCTTGATTTACAAAGTTTTGTTTGTGTGTTTCATTTTTCATTTTAATAATATAACATTAAAACGAATGTTAAAACTAATGGAACTAAGTATTTAGTTTCAAAAGCACCCTACATCACTTTACAGCCCCCCTAGATCTCAAGTGGACACGCGCATGATTAACATTTAGACATTTAGGGCATTTGGCAGACGCTTTTATCCAAAGTGACTTACAATAAGTACATTTGTAAACAAAAGAAAAGCTATATATCGCTGTGGTGCATAAAGATTCAATGTTATGTGTTCAATGTTGTTCAATGTTAGGCACCAATTGCTCAAAAGCACATTCCTTGTTTGCTAAAAGTAAGGCAATAAAGCTGTTTCTGATTCTGATAGGAATAGAACAGGTTACTAGAACTAGGTTAATAGAACTAGGTTAATAGAACAAGAGCGAACGGCGACTTGGACAGGTATTGGACTGGTGTGACCAGTGGATCGCTTCCAGATGTAGTCTGGCTCCCGTTGTGGCTCTAACGGATCTAATTCCAGTTGTGAACAGAGACCATATATACGTAGACCATATGTTCCCTATGGAGGAATTCAATACAAAATGGTATTTTACACACAAAGAAAGTACCGAAACAAACAAACCGCTCAACACGTCTTTAACTGCTGAACTACCTTTCTGGGTGGAAAGGTAGCTCTTAGTTCAATGGCTCATCTCCAAACAGCCCGGAGTAGTCGAGGTAAATAATGAACGGCCCGGCGTGTTTTACACTGGGTGAGCTATGCCTCCGCCACCCCCCCGCCCCCCGCCCCACACACACACTAGTGGATCTCAGCATTTCTCTACGGCCCTCCACTGCTTCCTTCGGCGCTGAATTATTAACCAAGGTAATTAGGTGATTGCGGCCTGCCACGGGACCGCAGGAACTTTGTGCAGCAGCCATTTTGAGGGTGATCTCATCACATCTCTCCCCTTAAATTGAAATGGTACAAAAAAAAGCAGCACTTGCTTGAGGTGAAAAACACCATTTATTTCAACCATCCAAAAGTGGGTTTGTGTGTCCCTTGAGTGGCTCGGTGTGATTTGAGCGTATGCATGTGTGCAAGCGAGTGTGTGCACTCCATGTGACTCCATGTGCCTTGCCTTGTTTGTGTGTGTGTGTTTGCACACACCGTAAAGTGGCGATTGTCCCTGAAGCTGTTGCGGCAACCACACTATTAGTCTTTGTTTACTCCACCACTAGCACGCTGTGTGCATATTATTGTGCTAGCGAGTAAAAAAAATTAAAACTGTTTTGTCAGCTTGGAGTGCAGCTGTCCTCCTGGTGAACTGTCTCGTGTCGAAGGAGGGCATCGCAAGGTCATCTGTAGAGATGCCACAATGTCACGCAAGCCACACAGCCTTCCTTTACCTACTGTTGTATATCCACATGGAGACACACCAGCTCACACACACGGATGGCATGCACCTTGGCACATACACACACGCACGCACGCACACATACACACGTGTCAAGGCACAACGAGTCATCTTGCAGTCTCTCCCAGCTCGAATGAAATCCTCTATGAGTGCTACAATCAATATCAGTTGATGTTAAAAGAAATAATATTTTGTTCTGTCCTTTTAGAAAGCACTTCCACTTCCTGACTGGTAATGACCCACATTGCAGCTAGACAGAGGTGGCAGGAATATCCACATCCTTTACTAAGTAGAAGTACAGATACTTGTGTAAAAAACAACTCTGGTAAAAGTTGAAGTACTGATTCAAATTCTTTACTCAAGTAAAAAGTGAAAAGTACAGGCTCTGAAATTAACGTGGACCAATATTAACGTGGCTCCAAAGCTGAAAATCAGCTTTCAATGCCAGCAACAGAACTGGAAACCTTTGACACTTTTGAAGCTTTTAGACTCTTTTGTCATAGCATGATGTTTACTGACACTTTATACATAATAGTTGTAACACACACACACACAATGTGTGTGTGTGTGTGTGGGGGGGGGGGGTGGTGGGGATGTCTTGCTGCTGCTGCCCTGACACAGTCGGCAATATCGGCTTCTTGTTCATCCATGTTTAGTTCTCACTAGTTACCTCACGTGTCCCTCTTGTATTTTATTGTTAAGTTTGTTTCGTCTCGTTACATCTGATGTCACATGCGTGAAATCAGAGTGTCTCTTCTCTGTGTTATTGTCCATCCATTTAGGTTGAAATCGGTCTTGATGTTGGGAAGGCATGCAATGATGTAAAAACAAAACTGACAATTCCCCTCAAATGCAATAAAACTAATGTAACGAGTCCCGTTTTGAAGATAAGATAAGATAAGATAGAACTTTATTAATCCCGAAAGAAATTCTTGTGCCAGGTTGCATAGCAATACAGTACAATACAACAATACTGAAACAGATTTACAACTATACAATGTACAATGTCAATGTCAAAATATACAAATATATAGGCAAGATAAGAAAACGATTTGAAATGAAGAATATTGCACAAAATGTTGAAAGGTAATGTAGGAGAGGTATTGGACAATGGACGTTACGAATATTGCACATGATGATGAGAGGTAGTGTTATAGATAATATTTATAGATAACATGATAATAATAATAATAATAATAATAATATGGCACATATGGCACATAATAATAATAATAATAATAATAATAATAATATGGCACATGATAGAGAGTATTGCACATGATGTTGGTCAGTAATAATAATATTGCACGTAATACTGAGGAAGAATGCACATGATGTTGAGAGGTAATATTGCACATTATATTGCTGTCTTCATTGTCTTCTATTTCAACTGTCCCTCCCACAGAGGGGGGAGGAGTTATAGAGTTTGATGGCCACAGGCAGAAAGGACCTCCAGTGGCGTTCTGTGGTGGTAATCTCAGTCCACGGCTGAAGGTGCTCTGGTATGACTCCAGTGTGGCGTGCAGGAGATGGGAGGTGTTGTCCATAATGCTGAGTAGTTTACTCAGCATCCTCCTCTCCAAGACCTCCACCAAAGACTCCAATTCCACTCCCAGGACAGAACCCGCTTTCCTGATGAGCTTATTGAGTCTGTTAGCGTCGGCTGCCTTCACCCTGCTGCCCCAGCACACAACAGCATAGAAGATGATGCTGGCCACCACAGAGTGATAGAACATCTGAGTCTCCGCAGGAAATACAGGCGACTCTGACCTTTCTTATACAGGGCCTCTGTATTTTTAGTCCAGTCCATTGTATTGTCTATGTGAACACCCAGGTACTTGTATTCCTCGACAATGTCCACCTCGGTCCCCCTGATGCTGACCGGTTTCGGGAGAGTTGGTTGCTTCCTGAAATCCACCACCAACTCCTTAGTCTTAGAGATGTTGAGTTGCAGGTGATTTAGTCCACACCACTCCACGAAACTGTCCACCACACTCCTGTCCTCAGACTCCTGCCCCTTGCTGATACAGCCCACAATGGCAGAGTCATCCGAAAGCTTCTGCAGGTGGCAGGACTGTGAGCTGTATCTGAAGTCTGAGGTGTAGAGTGTGAACAGGAAGGGAGACAGGACTGTCCCCTGAGGTGCTCCCGTGTAGCTCACTATAGTGTCCGACATGTTGCTCTGCAGCCTCACATGCTGTGGCCGACCTGTGAGGTAGTTGGTAATCCAGGCCACTAGTAGAGCGTCCACCTGCATGTCCAGTAGCTTAGTTCCAAGCAGGGCAGGCTTTATGGTGTTGAAAGCGCTTGAGAAGTCGAAGAATGTGACTCTCACAACGCTGCCTGCCTCCTCCAGGTGAGAATAAGCCCTGTGCAGCAGGTAGATGATGGCGTCTTCCACTCCGATGCGGGGCTGGTAGGCGAACGGTCCAGTGATGGTTCGATGAGTGCACGGATGTGCTTCAGGACTAGCCTCTCCACCAGCGGCTTCATGACATGTGAGGTCAAGGCCACAGGTCTGTAGTCACCAAGGGTGTTTGCGTGTCTTTTCTTGGGGACAGGAACAAGGCATGATGTTTTCCACAGGACAGGGACGATCGTCGTGCTCAGGCTCAGGTTGAAGATGTGCCGGAAGACGCCGCACAGCTGAGTCGCACACACCTTGAGCACTCTGGGTCTGAGGCCGTCAGGCCCCGCAGCCTTGTCTGGGCGTAGTCTGCCGAGTTCACTTCTCACATCCTCCGCTGTGATGGTGATTGGCCCTGGAGAGAGGAGAGGAAGGAGAGGAGAGGGGAGGGAGCAAGGGGGGAGAGGAGAGGGGAGAGATAGGGAGGGAGAGGGGAGGGAGGAGGGAGAGGGGAGAGGGTCACAGGAGGAGCTGGGGGGAGGGTGGAGAGGCGCCACATCATCAAACCTGTTGATGAACACGTTTAACTCGTTGGCCTCATCCAGGTTTCCCTCCCTCCCCTGGATGGTCTTAGCTCCATGGCCAGTGATGGTTCTCATGCCACTCCACACCTCCCTGAGGTTCTTCTGTTGGAGCTTCCTCTCAAGCTTTCTTCTGTAACTCTCCTTGCCCTCTGTGATCTTTTCCCTCAGTTCTCTCTGCACCTTCTTCATCTCCTCCTTGTCTCCACTCCTGAAGGCCTCTTTCTTCCTGTTCAGTGATGCCTTGATGTTCGTGTTTAAATGTAGGGAGTAAAAGTAAAAAGTTGTCAAAAAAATAAACACTCAAGTAAAGTATAGATACCTGAAAAATCTACTTCAGTACAGTAACAAAGTATTTGTACTTTGTTACTTCCCATCACTGCTGCTGGAGACGGGGCAACGCAGAAGCGGCCCCGGACGCCAACGTGGCTTCCAACCTCCGTCCCTCGCCTCGTGCCTCTTTGTTTTATTGATGAGATGCGATAGCGGCGGAGAGGAGGTCATGCTCGTGTAGATCTGAAGAACCGATCCGACATACGAAAAGACAAAGGCAAAAACAGGCCGAGTGGCATTTAATGCCAGCGTATTGCAGCATGCGTCGTATCGCATGTACCCCGTGCATCATTTACTATCTCTCCACGTATGCCACCTTGTACCCAGCTGGAGACAGCATTATGATGTACGAAGAGTGACCTCAAGCAACGAGGCTTCTACTGGGGATGGGAATCGGCAGGGAGATAACAAAGTCTACAGCTCTGTTATTGTTTTTTATTATTAAAAAAAAGGAATGTGGCAGAACAGGATTGACTTGACGATATAGGCGAGCGCTCTCTGCAGCACAGTATCATAATGCATGCTCCATGATAACGATAATGTTTGATTAATTAGCCATTGCCGTGATTAGCCATTAGAATCCGTATTAAAAACTGTTATGTGACTAAAATTGTCATTGTGACATAGTGACATCACAAATGGGAGTGTCCACATAGATGTACACACTGACTAGATGGGTTTACCAGTCAGTACAGTCCCCTGGGTAGGCTGGTAGACTGATCTATCCATCATACCTGGTGGAATAATCGGGACCCTTTAAGGTGTTTTAGGTACGATTTCAGAGTTGTGAATAGAGAGAACAGGTAGAGCAAAAGAGGTCAAACTAAATAATTTCCCCTCTCTCCTTCCCCATGTTTCTGTGCCACTGAGAAGTGCTGCATTCACACACCTGTGATTGGCAGGCAAGATGGATTGGCTGAAACAATCAGGGAAAAGATGGTCTAAAATCGAAATGGTCTCATGCTGAGGCAGGCACAGTCAACTCAAAAGAGATATACTCACAGAGCATTTCACTCACTAATCGCTGATGGCTACAAATTATAGCTCTTAAATCACCTTTAAGGCTTCAATAGGAATACTAACTCGACCAATTACAGTACACAAAACATAACGCTGTCATTAACAGTCCAAACCAACACATGCCTTTAAACCCAGGAAAGGACAACACTTATGCCACATCATGACATAATGATATCCAAAACCTAGAATGATATATCACAATATTGATATAGTATCCATATATTGCCCAGCACTAACACACAAACAAATACTTACATGTACACATTAGCACAGGCGCACAGGCGCACACGCGCACACACACACACACACACACACACACACACACACACACACACACACACACACACACACACACACACACACACACACACACACACACACACACACACACACACACACACGCCCGCACACTTTCTGTCCATCATACTGTCAGGAATTCCACCTGAGTGGTGTCTTAAGGCTGATACATACTCCGCGAGAAGCGAGAACTTTGTTCTCGCACCCAGGGCTGCGAGAACTTTGTCAGCCTGCAGCCCTGGACATTTCATACTCCGCGAGAACTCAAGTGCAGAACTCAAAGGCCCCGCCCACAGCAGCAAACGTCCGCGCCGGCGGAAAGCACATTAACCACACCCACTTCAAATTGACCAATCACACAATAGTTCTCGGACACGACGCGAGAACAAAGTTCGGCCCGGCTGATGTGTCGAGAACAAGCTGCGAGAACTCCTGAACCAGGGCTGCGAGAACAAAATGACGTCATTTTGTTCTCGCAGCCCTGGGTGCGAGAACAAAGTTCTCGCTTCTCGCAGAGTATGTATCAGCCTTTAACCTGTGGATTTTGTTTTGTTTGTAAGGCCATGCACCTCCTGTTTAGTTGAATCTATGCACTGTTGGCTCCGCCCGTCACCTGTAGCCCAATAGCACCTGATTACTTCCTCATTTGTTTCAACCTATCATGCGTTCTTCAGTTAATCACCTGGTGTATTTAAACTCGGTGATTCTCTGTGTTCAGTGCAAGATTGTCACTCTGTGTTACCTGAGCTATGAAGCGGTCTGTATGTTGGTGAGTCTGTTAGTTTAGTCAACTTCTGTTTAGACTATGTTTTTCTCAGATGTTTTTGACTATTTGCCTGGTTGTTTAATTTTGATCTCTGCCTGGATTACGTCTTGTTTTTATTCATTTTTGACTGGATCTGGTGATCCTTGAATAAGCTCTTGAGCTAACTCTGCGAGTGAGTCCTTACCTATCCTTGACACATACACATGGATTCAGATGCATCCTCACACCCAAACCCCCCCGTTTCTCTCACTCCCTCACACATACAATTTCAATCTCAGCCGCACACACACACACTCCTTCATCCCACTATCCCCTGATATCGCCGTTTATCTCCAAGTTGTGATTTGCACCTCCCCCCCACCCCCCGGTGTACCTGCCAGCTACAAGCTCTCATTTGGCTGCAGGTGGGTCTGTCCACAAGCCACACATTGTTGTCCATCACACGGGTCACATGGCAGGACGGCTCCTGTGTAATGACCCAGTGTGTGGATAACACGGCCCACTAGCCGCTAGCCAGGCCCCACCATGCCCCCTGAGCCCGGCTATGCCCCCGGAGCCCGGCCACGCCCCCTGAGCCCGGCCACGCTCCCCTTGAGCCCCGCTGGCTTCCATGTGTTATCGTTGCTTCCTAAATGGTGGAAATTATGTTTGTATAGGTCCTGTATAGGATCATGGATTCATTCAGGGACCACATGTAGGATTTTACATGCACAAATTGCCAGTATAAGAAAAGGTTGTGTTTAGACTCTCTCTGTTGCGTAGAACAGCCCGTGGACTGATTTCTATTTTATTTGAACGGGGTCGGTTTTGCCAGGAAAAAGGAAGGAAGTGATGTGTAAGCGTGGGTTAATGGCAAAAATGTCTGTTCTCTCATTGCTTTTTAATTTGTACAATGTTTAGTTGTGATTAGAATTAACATTAGTGTTATTGTCTTAACCCACGGAGCTTGCACTCCAGTGCTCTGAATGAGCTCCAGCAGGCTGCAGTTCACTTACCGGCCAGAGGGGCCAGTAATGAGAAGGAATTCATGATCCTTACACATAGTAGGCCTACCTCTAACTTTCACTTCAACTTTGCTGTTATTTAGAGAGAGAGAGAGAGAGAGCAAGTGCAAGTGCAAGAGAGCGCTTCAGGCCAGGCTGTCTACAGGGACATCATGGTCGAGGGAGCAAAGCTCAACAGATATAATATTTATACTGGACAGAAATTAGAAGAATAAGACGAAACAGCAAGAGTAGAGTATAGAGAAATATAATGTAGCCGCAGGTGGCAAAAAGCTGACCAACATTTCAACCTCAAGACAAAGAGCATGGGTTCATGTTTGAGCATGGGTTTGACCCATGAGAAGATCACTGAGCTAGCCAACAACCTGATTTGATCCTTATCTGCTGAAAAACGCAATATAGCCAACATAAGATTGTTTCAATTGTTAAACCTTGACTACTTTACCCGACTCTTTTGTCATAGAATGATGTTTACTGACACATTATACATAATAGTTGAAACACACACATGTGCACTGCACACACACACACACACAATGTTACACAAGACACCTAGGTGTGTGTGTTACCTGTTACCCGACTACAGACCTGAACCCCTGATAAAGTCTTTAGTAAAATGTTTGGGTGACATTTCATTTTGGCATTCCTCCTTTCGCCGGGGATGGGATGGGATGGGATTAACCGACGGCCCCGCAACATTTCAAATAAAGATGAAACCTAGCAAGTCAATGACAACGCAACCCAATAAGCAATGCACAACAAAAACGTGTGATGATGAACAACGCGATGTGTGGGGACGTCGTGTTGAGGCTCATGATGGCGTCACCTTGACGTCCAAGTTTCAACTGTCTCCTCAACTATTCTTTTTTTTTTGCTTTGGCGTCTCCTCTCCTTTCCTTCCTTCTCCTCTCATCTCATCGGGGAGACACAGAGGGGGCACTAGGCTGTGTCATGCTACATGCTAGGAGGCTGCAGAGCGGGAGGAGGAGGAACGTGCGCACTGTGCCGATGAAGAGGGAGGTCACGGCACGGTCACCCCACTGCCAGGCCCCGCCCACTGCCATCGCAAATTAGCACACTTGTCGCCTGGCTGAGCAGCGGGGGGTTGGGGGGGGGAGAGAGAGAGTGAGAGAGAGAGAGAGAGAGAGCAAGAGGGGAGGAGAGGGAAAGAGAAGGACAATGTGAAAGGTGGGGGGGAGAGGGAGAGAGAGTGAATAGGAAGGAGGAAAGAAGCAGAGAGGAAGAATGTGGAGGGGGGAGATCAGCGCACTTACACAAGCAGAGTCCAGCGCCCGGAGCCAGCCTAGGGTGCAGCGAGGTGGCTCATGAAATATGAAGCATCCACACACCCTCCCCTTTATGCACTCCTCCCTTATTCTCTCCATCTACATCCAATCCCCCATCCCTTCTTCATTTGTCATCTTTCCCAAATATCCCTTCATCCCTCTATCCCTCTCTCCCTCAACACAACCCACCCTCCATCTCTCCCTCTTGCAGTTTAGCAAATTTCTTTTACTTAAGAAACGACCACAGACCATGGATAAGCTATAACAGCACACATAGACACACAGACATACACACACACACACACACACTTTCCAAATTCTCTCCTCCTGACAGTCCGCAGGCGCCCCAAGACGTTAATTGATCTAATTCCATCATCCTGTGTGTTTGAGCCGTGAGCGTCCAACATCAAAACAGAACTGAAACCGTTCAACTGTGTTGAAACCGAACACGTCACACTGCCGATTCATCTGGCAGGGAGCAGCGGATTGGTCGATAGCTCCGTGGACCACAAGAACCACTCTCCTTCCAACGATGACAGACGGCAGGCGAATGGACATCGCGGCTGGCCAATGGGAGCGCTTTGTGACGCCGCTGGAACATGATCTCATTGTCATCGCAGCCCTTTAGCAGACTCTGTCGTCCAGCTACTAATGTGTAGCGACTGCACGCACGGTAGCTAATGCAGGGGAGCCACACACACCTGACACACACACACACACACACACACTCTCTCTCTCTCTCTCGCACACACACTAGTCTCTCAACAATGGTCCCCTAACACACATGCACGTACACAGGGACTATATCACATACACACACACACACACTTTTTTTCCACATCTAATTTTGACTTTGTTTGGGAATACAATGCAAATGTTCCATTTTAAAATGGAAAATACTTTGCAATATAAAATAATACTTTGATTAAGGGCGGTACAAATATTGAAATACAATACAATGACATAAAGGGACACACACACACACACACACACACACACACAGTCAAGGGTAGTAGAAAATGTCTCAAACTTCAAGAAAACTGGGAGGGGGTGTGTGTGTGTGTGTGTGTGTGTGTGTGTGTGTGTGTGTGTGTGTGTGTGTGTCAGGGGACCGGTGCTGAGAGACATGACATGAAAGAGCTCTCCGCTGATGGCTCTGTGTACAACCTCCCAGTGACATGTGACCAAGGTCAGACAGCCATGCCGGGACATACAGGGACATCTAGGCTGGACGCCAGATTATCTCTCTCTCTCTCTCTCTCTCTCTCTCTCTCTACCATGCACACACATCCCTACATACATGCATGAGCATATATTATGCACAAAAACGCACACACATGCACTTTTCCCCCGTTCTCACACACACCACACACACACACACACACACACACACACACACACACACACACAAGGGTTATTTTTGTGTCCTGATGTTGTAGGCCGCTGTGCTGTGGATAGTCTGGGGGGGTGTTACAGAGTGGAAGAGCGAGGCGTACGTGACCTGCCCTCAACCCCTGACACCATCTCTCTCTCTCACTCACTCACACTCACACACACACACACACACACACACAGTGACAGTTGCACGTGTGCAACCAGCGGCTAACAACATTGATTGTGTGTGCTCATGGGCCAGGGTGGGTGAGGCAGGCGAGGAGAGTGCGAGTGTGGCCCAGTGTGGCCTCACGTGCACGCTCAGTCAATACCAACCCCACCCCCCGCCCCTCCACCAAGGGGGCTGATGGGAGGCAGTGGTGGCTAGGCTAGGGGATGCCTGGGGCCTGTAGAAGTGTCCATGACAGTGGCGCCGAGGGCTACTTTTCTGACTGCGTCTGTCAAATACAATCAGTTCATGGGATGGAGCCCCGCTATTGGCTATTGTACAGGGTGTTGGGAAGCCTATTTGGTGGAGGATGACATATGCACTGAGGCAGGGAGGTTCAGAAATGGATTTCCCGTCGAGAGACCAGCTAACAGATAGCAAATTATGTTTCAGAGGATGAGCTATTTTTGGGACTGCTGAATTCCATTGTGTCTTAGTTTGCTTTCAGTTCATCCATAATTGGTAAGATACACTTACTATTAAACTAATGTGCTACACACTAATTCCAGCACATATAGCCTACACATGTCTCAATGTGCTGCGTAGGCCCACATGCCACATCTGTCCTGAAGGAGAAGGATGAGCTTTAACGTGACACCAAATAATGTAACCCTAAATACCGTTTAAAAAAAACTGGCTAAGCCCAGGTCTACTAGAAATATGAATTAGGTTTCACTCACTGACATTAGGATCGGGTTAGTTTCAGTCTAGAGTCCAGGCAGTTTCGTATTCCTTATGCCTCCTCTACACTAAATCTTTCCGCAGCGGAAACCTTACCGTAGGCAAAACGTTACGCAGGTAAAACGTTACCAGAGGTGGCAAAAGTATACACATCCTTTACTGAAGTAGAAGTACAGATACTTGTGTAAAAAACGACTCTGGTAAAAGTTGAAGTACTGATTGAAATTCTTTACTCAAGTAAAAAGTGAAAAGTACAGGCTCTGAAATGTACTCAAAGTACAAAAGTAAAAAGTAGCCATTTAAATTCTTAATATATTGAAAATAATAAACTTAACGTGGACCAATATTAACGTGAGGCTCCAATGCAGAAAATCAGCTTTCAATGCCAGCAACAGAACTGGAAACTTTTGACACTTTTAGACTTTTTTGTCATAGAATGATGTTTACTGACACATTATACATAATAGTTGTAACACACACATGTGCACTGCACACACACACACACACACACACACACACACAATGTTACACAAGACACCTAGGTGTGTGTGTGACATCAGAGCTCCTGTAGCGCGGATGGATGTACCAAGTGTCTCTTCTATGTGTTGTTGTCCATCCAATTAGGTTGAAATCGGTCTTGATGTTGGGAACACGTGATGCAATGATGTAAAAAAACAACAACGACAATTCCCCTCAAATGCAATAAAACTAAAGTAACGAATCCCGTTTTGAAAATGTAAGGAGTAGAAAGTACAGATATTCGTCTTTAAATGTAGGGAGTAAAAGTAAAAGGTTGTCAAAAGAATAAATACTCAAGTAAAGTACAGATACCTGAAAAATCTACTTGAACGTTACGCGGGTAAAACGTTACGCAGGCAAAACGTGCGTAAATGGCGGAACGGTTACCATGGAGATCCGCAACAAATACCTCAAGCAGCAGAGCGGACACATGTCAAAGTCGCGGTATTTCTGAAAGATTTAACGTTTACATCTTGGCGTTGAAGCGCAAAGTGAAGCGCACCTGTAGCACATTGAAGTGCGTCGTCGCATTTTTTGTTGTAACATATTTTAAACAAAGTTGCGTGTGTTTCGTCAGTCTCACCGCCAGGGCTCCTCCGTCGGAAGGCGACCCGGAGTGGCTGCACCTGAGCCTGCAGCACCTGAGCCTGCAGCTGGACACACACCAACAGGTCAGCACAAAGTCTGCGCCGTAATAGCATAATAGCAATTAGCCTACTTCTAAAACTATAGTATAGTGTGTGTGTGTGTGTGTGTGTGTGTGTGTGTGTGTGTGTGGGTGTGTGTGAGTGGGTGGGTGTCCTTGTTTGTGTCTCTAAAAAAACGTCTGGATTTCCTCTCTATGGTATCTAGAATGTATATACTGTAGAACCTCCACTAGAATGTTCTGGACAATTCTCATGGGGTTTTGAGTCCAGTTGAGCAATTTCTCCAGTCATTAAGTTGATTACAGATTAGATTGTATTTTTTGTCAGAGAACAGCTTGCAGCAGAAGCAGTGAAGACCATTTTTTTCTTGGAATATACCACCCAGCTTCTCTTGATTTGCTCTCCATTCACTAATTCTCTATAAAAGTGGTTGTTACGGACCCCTCCCAGATGGTAGGTCCAGGGGTATAGAGGAGGGGACCACGCAACAAAAAGGTGTCTGTATGTGAGCTAACAAGAGCAGGGGCGGAGGTAGCACTGCACCCTACCAATATAAACAGTAGACAAACAAAGGGGTAAAGGGCACAAACCTCTGTGGTGTTTATTTGCACATAAAGGACCAAAACAATCAGACAGGGGAGGGAAAAGCTAAGGGGAGGACGCCAAAACCAAACGGGACCAAAAGAACAAAAGAAAGATAATCCCCGCCCTAGATTTAATTCCCTATCGCTTCCTTACTCTAATAATACAGATTCCAATCATCTCCCTAACTAACTAACTAACTAACTAACTAACGCTTACTAGCTGTCCCGCCTAGGCTAGTCCCAAAAATACAACCCTCCCGGGGAGCGGGAGGGTTTAAATAACACGCACGCCCCTCTGATTGGCCAATGACGAAATTGGTAGAGCGACGCCATTGGTGGATGGACGTAACAGGAGCAGGACTGCGACGACGATGAACAGGGCTGCAAACGATGATTGACAGGGGCAGGGAACCAATCCTGGGAGACAACAAAAAGAGGGAAAACAGACAACACATACAGCACAACATATGTAGGCCTACGAAAAAGTAACATGGAACGTAACAGTGGTGGTGATGGTAACTTCTCCCACCCTATTTTTTTTCGGAATGTAAAGTCCGATGTTACATGATATGACCCTCTGCTGACTAATTCCATCCTCACTGTATCAGACAGCGCTGGATCTATAGGTGCTGCCTTGATGGACTCTCATACTTCAGGACATGTTCCAGTTGTTCCAGTGTCTGCAGGCTGTACAGTAGTGACAGTGCTTGTTGTGCTTGTTCCTTCACCTACAGGCAATTCAAACATACATGCAAATATAGTTATTAATCCTTTAGGATACACAATGATTCATGTATCAGGCAATAAACAAATCTAAAGCATAAATTATAGGTAATGGTTGACCAGTGCTGTTCAATTAAATTCAATTGTTGATGGGAATAAGTTATTCTAGCTTCATGTGTCTTGGCTGAACTTACATGCTTCCGCAAGTGGAAGATCATGTCTCCCTTCTACAGCAGCTCGGGGCTTATGCAAATATTTCCATAGTGCATCTGGCCAATTATAGAATCAATATTATTGTCTATTATCATTGTCTATTATTATAGTCTATTACAAGCAGAAACATGACTGTTGAGAACATCAACATCATGTGCACTTTTCCCCAGTTTTACATGCAATATTAATATTACTGTCCAACATCATGTGCAATACTCTATCGTGTGCTATATTATTATTATTATCATGTTGTCTATAAATATTATCTATAACAATAACAATATACAACAATATATATAATGTTATATATATATATATATATATATAATATATATAACAATATTCTTAATGTCATGTCCAATAATATTTCACTTCAATCATGCTGAATTGTTTTCGCCGTCAGAATATCTTATCTTGCCGACATATTTGTATATTTTAACTGTAAATTGTAAATCCGTTAGTTTATTTTTATCATTGTTTTCCATATTGTTTTATTGTACTGTATCGCTATGTAACCTGGCACAAGAATTTCCTTCGGGATTAATAAAGTTCTATTCTATTCTATTCTAGGACAAACAACTAGAAGTATTGTTAGCCACTGACAGACCAATGTTAAAATTCATCAGCCACTCAATAGTAAATCATTGTTTTGTGTCTGAAATCTACCACTCTGTCACTTTCATATTTTACCAGCATTTGGCTGGTGCTAATTTCCATCCCCTGAATTGCATGAAGCTATTTACACCTGGCATTGGATTGAAGGTTAAGCCATTCTGAATCAAATCCTTCAATATGTACTTGGGTCTAGTGCCTATTGTAGCATTATTATCTCGCATTACTATCTGTATTGCTCTGTAGATACCTTCTGCAAATGAAAATGTCTACACACAAATCTGCATTTTAATGTTAATATAATATAAGACGACATACCTTAATTTGTGGCATTCTTTTGTTCCTCCTCTTTTCTCCGTTTCCATTGTGCGCCTGAAGGCTGCTGGTGCTGCGACGGATATCAGAACAGATATTGTAGACATTCACAATCTAAATGTATTTGAATATCTGACTGAAGCGTCTCTCACTCTCCAGGGTGTGTCCATGCTCCATGTGGCCTGTCTCCACGGCCATTTGGCGTGCGTGAAGCAGCTCGTGGAGTCGGGCCTCGTGGACGTCAACGACAGCTGCGCTCGAGGCAGCCGGCCCGTCCACATGGTGCTGTCCACACAGAGTTCACCCAACTCCTCTGCGTGCCTGCAGTACCTACTAGATTGCGGCGCTGATGTCAATGTGTATGATGATGATTATGAATTATGAAACTCGTTGTATTAGCCTCATAACTATGAATGCTCGAAAACGGCTCTATTTCTATCCTGTCTCTTTCAACAAATGTACTCTTTGTAAGTCGCTTTGGATAAAAGCGTCTACCAAATGCCCTAAATGTAATGATGATGTCACTTTCACTTTTATGTATATATAAGTTTGTTACATTCTGAGATGATGCTGACTTGAATATCAGGTCATGTTGATGTCGTCATGCACACATGGTGGATGGATGACATTTATATAGCGCTTTTATCCAAAGCGCTTTACTTGACACCGACGGTGGTGTCAACCATGCAAGGTAACAACCAACACGTCAGGAGCAGTTAGGGTTAGGTGGTGTCTTGCTCAGGGACACCTGACACTTAGCTAAGCTAAGCGGAGCCCGGGGATCGAACCAGCAACCTTCCTGTTGCTAGACAACCGCTCTTACCTCCTGATCTACTGCCACCCCTAGTGTATCTTTCATCTATGAGCCAAAATGCTAGAAAACAAATTGATTGCATTTATATTGCGCTTTTATCCAATGCGCTGTACATTGCCTCACATTCACCCAGTAATGTCAAACTGTTTAAATAGGCTGATGATATGGCCCTTATAATAAAGACAATAAAATCAATCAAATCAAATCCATATACACCGACAGTGGTGTCAACCATGCAAGGCAACACCCAGTACATTGGAAACAGTTCGGGTTAGGGGTCTTGCTCAAGGACACCTCAACATTTCGATCGAACCAGCAACCTTCCAGTTGCCAGACAACCGCTCTACCTCCTGAGCTGCTCTACCACTTGAGGCTGATTGCAGACACATTGCAGACACTCAGTTTCTTGTTTCTACTGTTACTTGAACTGCTAGATGATGATGATGATGATGGCTATACAGTATAAAGGTGATGGTCATGTGGGGGAGGACGATGCTGTCTCTCCCCAGCTGCACAGATGCAGCGGTGACACCACTGCACTCGGCCGCAGCCGAGGGGCTGCTGGCGTGCACGGAGATGCTCGTGCACGCCGGAGCGGACGTGCACGCACGTGACAAGTACGGGCACACCCCTCTGGACACGGCACGCTCCTGCTGCCACAGGGCGGTGGCCCGGTATGTAAAATGTGTGTGTGCATGTGTGAGAGATAGATATCAATCAATCAAAAATAATGAAGCTGTCCCCTCAAAGTGCAAATCAAGGCAGGCCATTTACAAATAACAACAGGAAATGTAAATAAAAAAATAGCAACAATACAAAGTAAAAGTCTGTACAAAATTGCATCGTTCTAGTTTGTATTATACCACGACCATCCCCTTAACAATTTGCATTCACTTCCCTGACGGCTACTAGCTAGAATGAAACCAAACCGTCTCTCATGATCTACACACATCTGCATGGCCCATTAATGTCTAGTTCATTCTGTCCTCTCGACAACCTTGTTGTTGTCGTTGATGTTGTCATTTGGTAGCTTCTTTTTTTGTGTTCTCTTCAATATTTAAATAACCATGAGCCCCATTTCTCTACAGTGATCATTAAAGTTTGATATAATTGAAAGTACGATAAGTCGCACGTTTGTTCCGATGCGTGTGTGAGCAGGCATGAATTTTGCTGCCTTTTCCGCAGGTATCTTAAAGACTGCATGTGGCGGGCCAACAAGAAGAGAGAGCTGGAGTTGAAGAAGCAGGTGAAACTCCTCTACTGGGACCTAGTGCTCATGAGCAAACTGGACGACCGCAGGGAGAAAGTATGCATGTTCTACATGTTTTTGTATTGTATTTGTATTGTATTGTATTGTATTGTATTTTTGTATGCAGTCTCCTTGTTGAAATGCATGCAACTACTGAACGCTTAATACAAAGTAGGTTCAAATAGTGGAAAAGGCAGTGGAGGGGTGTTTGCTTCTCGTAGTCCAAAGTTACTGGGTTCGATCTCTGATGTCCGCAGCCTAATGCCAAATTCAAACCATGCTCTCTCTCCTCCATTTTTGATTCCTTTTCCTCCATATTTCTTTCCGCCACAAACATCTTGGACTGCTAGCTTCTTGTGGACTTCCAGTCAAGACACCTGATTGCAAGACAGACAGTCATGTAGCGTGTACAGTACAGTGATCTTACAACTTTGAAAGTCGTGTAGTGTGGAGCGGCCATAATCTGTCAGTATCTAATCCCTCCGGATGTATCTGGATTCACTGTTAATCACTTGTTAAGAGCATCTGCTAAATGACTATTATTTCTATTTTCTATTTGATAAGTTGATTTGCGATAAATATCCAAAGAAAGTGAAAGTGAGTTTATTTATTACTGTCATTGTAGCAATTAGTAGTTGATGTGGTGTGTAGCAGGAGCTACACACCACATCAAGTGGGCACAGGCAGTGGATGTTGAATAATCAGTTTATTGCGGTGTGTAGTTGTTTGAAGACAGCAGGTAGTGCACTGCTAGTGCTCTCTGAGTGTGTGTGGTGGTGGCTGCTTCAACCTGTGTGCGATAAGCCAATGCACCACAGGTGTGCAGCCCCACCCAACCCCAGACTCTAATCAGCTCGACTGGGGCCAGGTGAGGCTGCTTAAACCAGCCACACACACCCCACTGTCATTATAAAATGTACAAAATAAATGTAAACGCTCACACTCACATGCTTGATACACAGATGAGGAGGCGGGCGCTGACAGAGAAGAAGATGGAGGAGTGGGCCGGCAGGAAGGGCCTCCCGCTCCTACAGGACCGCCAGCCCAGCAGCGGATCGGCGGGAAGCCAGGTCTACAGCCGGTGTGTCCTCTCAGCAGACCCATGCAGACCCGGGCCTCAACCCCGGGTCCAGCCAGACAACCCCAGGCAGCCCTGGAACACCTCCACCAACCCTACCAGACCGCCTCCTCCTCCAGCAGCCTCCAAACCCCCCCACACGGCCCGTAGGGACAACCGGCCCATAGAGATCTCGTCCCCGGAGCCGGACCTGCGGGGCTCAGTCACCCTGTCCATGGGCGCCGGCGGGCACCCCCAGTACACCGCCCGGTGGGAGGCTCGCCCTGCCGTGCCCCGGACCTGCCGCTGGACACCCTGGAGAGGGGCTTGTTCCCCAAGGCCTTCCCCGGCAGGATGGCCTTCCCGCGGGACTTCCAGCCCTGGAGTGTCCTGGACCTGCCCCACCTCAGGGTGGCCAAGGGGCAGAGCGCCGCCTCCCCCTGGACAGAGGTGGCACTGCATCTGCCGGAGGTCCTGGAGCCCGGACACTACTGAGGCAGATTAGAGGCCTTTTCACGGACCCTTCGAGGTCCCGCAAACTTTATCAAATATATAATATTATACTTCATATACAATGTTACTTAATAACTACAATTTATAACTACATAAACTGTAGAAAAACTATTAAAAAAAGTACAATGAAATCATAAGTTCTGATGTTCGTATGAATCAAGACAAAACTCATACGCTCAAAGCTCAGCTTGCCAACACCGCTACGTCTCTAGCTAGCTAACACACCGAGATACTGTAGATGCACTGGAAGGATACCTTTTTGGCTTGTTTTGTTTTTCATTTTCTATCGAGACTTAGGTAAAGAGGTGAACAGGAGACTGTGAACTGGGTCACCTGTCTCGTGACGTACGTAGCCTTGCACTTTTGCACATCTCGCCTCAGGGAAATGCACATGTATATGTGTGTGTGTGTGTGGGGTCAAGAGTGTGTCAACAACAGCCCGTGTGGTGGTGGTGGTGGTGGTGGAACATGTAACCGGGGGATCCATTATCTGCCAAGGCTTGCCAAAGGTGTTGAGTGTGTGTGCGTGTGTGTGATTGTCTTTGTCCTTTTAATGGCGACCCGTGACAGCCGGCTTTTCTTTATAAGAGAGAACTGCTTCATATGTAGATTGTGGAACAAATGTACTCTATAACAGTGGTTATAGAGTACCCCTTTAATGTTAGTGATACGCTCTTATAAGATGTAACAAACTTGTGATGCTACTATTCAGATTTACAAAAATGTATTAATGTAGTCATTAATGTGAGGGCATTTTAAGGTGGAATTATTGGATAATTGTTCCCGCTGCAATGCTTCAGAGTACCCCTAGGGGCACACATACCCCTATTTGAGAAACAGGTCTACAACATCAATTAAGTTTACGCTGAAACAAATAAAATGCTGAAAGGTTAGACCATTTCGCTCAGAAAAGCATTTTGCACACATAAACAGTTGGCCCTAAGGTCATCATGAAACAGTAGAGAAACATGTATTTTGGCATCAAATACCACGCTTTAGCTGGAAGTGCTGTAGTCATTTCCACCTGGTGCATTATGGGAGCTGGATTGTGGTAAAAGAGGTGGCAAGCCTCTTTTACCAGCAAGTTTAGGACAAAATCAAATTGGAATAAGACATTCACTCATTGCACCAAACATTACTAAAAAAGTAAATACTGCAGATTAAAATGTCAAAACATTCACCACGCCTTGACCATTTCTACATTTAGCCCCACCTTAATATTTTGTCGTACCACAGAAACGATTTTACTTTTGAAAGTAAGGCACCAAAAGCCACAGTTTTATTTTCAAATCTTTTTAATGTATGGCGCAGCTTTGTGCATACTAACATCCACCCAGTTTAATCGATTAAAAAAAACATTCTACTTACCGCTTAACTGCCTCCATTTAAGCAGTTTTACTCTTTATTTTTCCTCATTAGTTTACAAAAAAAAAATGGTATAGACTGTACCTCTCCTCTAATTGCTTTAATCTGACAGGTGTCCTTGGGCTAAAGAAGCATTGCCACCCAAGACTACGGCTGACAAACATGTAGACTATTAAAAAGCAGTCCAGATGTGGTGTGCAATCGATTGTAAGATGAACATGAAAGAGAAATTAAAAACACTGCACAAGGTCATCTCAATAACAGCCAATGTTCAATTCATCCCCTTCGCCTTAGAAATGCTATGTGTGTGTGTTGGGGTGGAAGAGGTGTTTTACCCATTTAACAATTAAATCACCGACCACCTCATTTGCATCTGCAGCCAAGTCGACACAGCACTTTCAAACCTAATCAAGTTGAGTGCTGAGACACTTATTTTTTTTCTCTTGCCCACATTTACTCCTGGCAGCTGGAGGGGTGGAGTAGAAATTTAAATGTGACACCCGAAACAAAATGTTTTGAAGACTTAAACTGCTGGGATGGGCGACTTCCTGTATGCCACAAAAAGTAGGTGGGGCACAGCTGCAAGTCAATTCCTCTCAATTTAGTGTCCAACTAACGGACAGCGATATGACGCACTCCCAACTAGCTACTCCGGTGTGCGGGGGGGGGAACGTGCACAGCAAACCAGAAGCCAACATTGCGCTACCGTCGAAGACAAAACCCTGGGCCACTTTCATTTTACAGTACATGGTTTTGGCAGTCGATAGAAAGACAAAGACAAAACAAGAACCCCAGACCCCACCGCGGAGTCCAGCGGGCGTGTTCCCGTGTGTAAACTCTCCAGAGTGTTCCCCCCGGTGACGGCAGGAAGCTCCGTCCATTGGTCCGTCCCTCGTTGGCTCTCCCCCTCGATCCCCCCCCCCCCCACACACACACCCTCCCTCTCCCATGTTCCCTCAGAAGGGCAAGAGAGTTGACTTCCACTTCAGATGTTTTTTGTGTGTCACCTTGTGTTATAACCCGCCCACCTCTGAAATCCATGTCCTCCGTTGCCGCACAAACTCAACAAACCCCCCCCCCCACCCACCCACGCTCCCCCCCCACCCAAACGCAATTGCCCGCCTTGTCCACCCCCCACCCCCTTCAGTACATTTTCTGTCGGCTGGGCAACACAGCCTCTTTGAGGAAGGAAAAGATCAGGAGGATGCTCGACCTCTTGCCTCTCTTGCCCTTGGTGAAGTAGTTTGACACCACGTCGTCTGGGGACATCAACAACAAAAACAAGAACAAGAAGAGGTGGTCAATTGCCATCGTATGACTCAGGACAACTGCTATCTGAAGAAACCAACTTACGACACACAATTAGGGTTGAACTAAATATTATTAAAACCTCAATATGGCCAAGTGCAATAGCCAAATGTGTAAAAGTACATTTAGAAACACCATTAACCTCTAACTCTTCAGCAAAACAGGGACACAGACTGTGTGAGATTCACAGGGAATCTCACACAGGAAGCGGCGGTTATGGGTTACCATGGCGATGGATCTCACCTTGCTGCATGGTGGAAGGTAGGACGTTCTCCCCCGCCGACAGGGACACGAAGAAGGAGAACGGGATGATCCACAGGCAGATGGTGAAGTACGCCAGCACCTGCAGGTAGGCCCACCAAAAAAGTTAAAAGGGCTCCTATTTCACCACCAGGTGCGGGTGGCATGATTAGACATTACAGCCGCTTCAAAATGTGCCATGTGACTAAAACTGTCATTGTGACAAAGTGACGACACAAGCGGGAGCGTCCAGCCAGATGTGTGATGACTAGATCAGTCTACCAGCCTACCTAGTGGACTGTACCAACTAGTAGGCTTACCTGTCCATCACCATGATGGACACTATGTTGGTTCCTTTAACCAGGGTTAAAAGAACCAACGAAAAAACAGGACATTTGTGATGTCTTGCAAGGCTAAGTATCCTAGCATCTTTGAGCGGGACAGAAAAAGATACTGCATAGCATCTACAACATCCACTCTTATAAGTGATCAAAATGGCAACCATATTTTGAGTTTCAGTGGCATCCAAAAGCTGATGCCTGGTTGCCAGTCTGGCAAACTATTCAGTCTGTCTGTTGTTCCGGTGTGAGGGCCCTGACCACCTGGACACGACACCAACAGCCTCACGCTACTGAGCTACAGGAGACGGTGAGGGCAGGGCAGGAGACGGTGAGGGCAGGGCAGGAGACTGAGAGGGCGGGGCAGGAGACGGTGAAGGCGGGGCAGGAGATGGAGAGGGCGGGGCAGGAGATGGAGAGGGCAGGGCAGGAGACGGAGAGGGCGGGGCAGGAGACGGTGAAGGCGGGGCAGGAGACGGTGAGGGTGGGGCAGGAGACGGAGAGGGCGGGTCAGGGGAGGGTGAGGGCGGGGCAGGACCTCACCTCTGAGAAGGGGTAGTACTCCTCTGCAAAGTACTGGAAGGCCATGTAGTGGTTGACCACCACTAACACTGAGGGGGAGGAGGAAGAAAAGAGAGAGAGAGAGAGAATAGATGATGCATTAGTATGAAGAAGTAATTTCATCAGATTAAATGGTGACATGTTTGGCTTACTTAAAATCGATACTTACGAGTTTATCTGGTTTAATGATGAGACCCAATCATGTTGAATTATCTATAATTTATGATATTTAGTTTACCAATTGCGAATGATTTACGGTTTTGATTAAGTTTATCATCAAAACTAAAGAAAACAAGAGTTGGGAGGAATCCAGATTAGAATAGCTGTCGGAACTACATACTCATTCCGATTCACATTGTCCAATTAAACCAAAGCTTTTGCCGTGTTTTCGTTAACCAATGAAAAGCTCTGCTCACCGCAGCACAGTATAAAGTTGGGTGAGCTCAGCAGTATGTAGGGGAAGGTCTGCAGGAGGCCAAAGTACACCAGGTTGGTGAAGAGGCCCACGGCAACCATCAGCGCAGGGAAACCCTCAAACAGGTAGAGCGACGCCAGCACCCCTGTGGAGAACTGGAGGAAGCCCATTCACAAACACAGTTACACCTCCTCCTCCTACCACCACCACTACCATTACCACCCATGCACATACCTTAGTTATCATAAATCAGCGACCCTTTTACATTATTAGTAATGTACCTGCACTACGATTTTTTTCAGCCAAGTACCCCTTTAAATGTAAAGTGTTTTTGGAAATATTTTGTTCCTATGCTATAAATTCTTCCTATGCTACTGTTGAAATTTACTACATTGTAGGGGGTATTCATTCATTCATTTTGTTAAGGTAGAATTATTTTACAATTGTTCATCATCAATAATAAACACCTTTTATTTTGGTGCATATTTTGCACAGGCCCTTAAGTCATGCTAGGAGTTAACCTAATGTGCCAGATGGGTTGTTACCAAGGCGTCCATTGAAACTGTTTGGAAAGAATACTTGGCCGGTGACTGGATGAACCATTTGTCCATCACCACACCTGGAGCCGCCTCATAGGAGCCAATTGGTCCGAACCACTGTGGTTTGGCCACAAGGGGATAACTTGAAGCCTGGCAAGTGGATTCTCTCGTGAACGTGATCTTATGAATTCAGCTGCCTCTCAAGGTAAGAGAGTATCAGCGTAAAGGCTAGAAAATATTGAATATGGTTCAAAACCTGTTGTTCAGTGTGTTCCCTTTTATCTTTAGGGGTCATCGTCTTATACTTTTCAGCGGTTTAAGTTTCACAGAGGCAAGTTTGAGATTTTCTTTACACAAGGCAAAATGTTCCAAAAACTATATTGATGTGTTGTTCTGTCAGAATGTGCAAAGGTGTCACCATTCCTGGTGAGTGAGTGTATTGCATGCTTGAAACATTTCCACATGGTCAAAAGAAAGGTACCAACCATTATCATGTACTTTATTATTCTGCGCGTGGCCACTGTGTATTCTTCTATTAGTTCTGCCAAGTAATAGAGACCTGCAGCTGGAGAGACAGAGGAGAGAGAGGACATACATGTAATGTCATACATGTTGTTCTGGAGCACCAGGTGATCTACAAGCACTCAAACTCAGCAGGCCTCAGCATAAAGCAAGGTTTTGTTTCACAAAAATCCAACACAGAGCAAAACAAGAGCACATGATCTTGAATAGGACACACAGTTAATTAAATAAAAAAGAAAAAACAACAACACATTTAATCATCACCACACCCCTCCTTCCATGCCAACTGGTTGGACCTTGATAATGGGTCATTGGGTGATAGTGTCACAGTAATCTATGTCAACCCTGACCTGCATGGCGGTGGCTCACACAGTGAGACACTGCCTAAAATGTGACAATGCAACAGCTATGTTTTGGACTACATCAAGACAGTCAAAAGAGAAGGACCCAAAATCAACCATAGCTACACCATCGTCCATGACACCATGACACAGTGGTGGTGGGCCTGATCTCCGGTAACAATGAGAAGGCCTACCTAGAGGAAGTTGCTAACCTGTCACTCTGGTGCCAAGACAAAAGCCTCATGCTGAATGTCTCCTAAACTAAGGCACTGACTGTGGACTTTAGGAGGACACAACAACATCAGAGGACTTACACACCACCGGGGATTAATGGGACTGCTGTGGAGAGGGTGAGCAGCTTCAGACATTGACACTCTGGTGAGGAAGGCAAAGACCTCTTCCACCTCAGGCAGCTGAGGAAATTCTGAGTCTCCCTGAGGATCCTTCAGACCTACACTGGTGTGGTGGAGAGCATCCTGACAGGGAGCATCACTGCCTGGTTCGGCAACAGCTCCTCTCAGGACAGGAGGGCTCTGCAGAGGGTTATCTGTATTCTGTTATCTGTATTTTTTGGAACATTCCGCTGAGCATTGCTCACTGCATATCTGTATGTGACGAATAAACTTCTTGAATCTTGAATCTAATGAACGAATGCGTGGTTACACTGTTATAACCTGATGCCCTAGTTTCTGGGATCAAATAATATTCCGGTATTTGATATTCCATTAGATTTTGGGAATGTATTTTGAAGCTGCTTTTTCAGTGTTTTAATAGTACTTAATTTAATAATACTTATTAAATTAAATAGCCACATTTTGGGTCGGAAAAGGCAGTAATGTCTATATATATAAGAATCACCAAGGACATAAGGTTTGTACGCTACAATAAAGCGCAGGTGGCAGCAGGATTAGTGCACACATGTGTGCTACGTGTCCAGGTGACTTTAAAACCTGCCAACGTGGAGACACACACACACACACACTTCCGCCAAGCAATGTGTTATATTGTCTGTCAGCCTCACACACACACACACACACACACACACACAATACCAGCCCCCGTGTACGCGGACGGCTGTGGACTCCAACCAGGCAGTATGGAGTGTGTCTGCCTCATCCCTACTATAGTGGAGGCCAGCAGCCCACCAGTACATGTTGTGGTGGTGGTGGTGGTGGTGTGCTCCTGCTGACGAGGAGCAGGAGCAGGAGGAGGAGGAGGAGCAGGACAGGTACCAGCGCTCGGCTAGCAGGACAACACTAGCACACACTCGTGTGATATGAACACTTACCGATCGCCAGGGTGACGAATGATATTTGGACCACCAGCGACAGCCAGCTGAGTAGATAAATGAACCACATCTCTGTGCATGGAAGACGCCGCCCAGTAATTAGAAAATAAAATAGAAAAGAAAAACCCGCAACTACAATGAACTGCAAGCGGCTAAAAGTTGCCCACTAGCTCCGTTCTCCCGAGGAGCCGACGGAAGCAGAGGAGCCTTGACTCGGAGGGGGCGCTGACAGCGCCCCCTCGGGTTGGAGGAGGAATTCGTCCTCTCTCTTTAACGGTCAATTAACAGTAAAATACAGTAGTAGCACCATAGAATGTAAAAATATAGCGTGGCATACATACATACATACATACATACATACATACATACATACATACATACATTACATAGATAGAGTGTAGCACCTTATCTTAGTTTCCATTACTTTTATTCCTAATCCCTGTATCAGTCAGGAAGATAAAGATAGGCGTCCACTATGTACCAAAAGTAGACCTCCATAAGTCCCCAAACTCTGTATGACTAGAAGAAAAAACACCACTATCATCATTTAAATAATGTCTTAGCTCTTTTACTAGAGAGCCTGCCTTAACACTTTACACTGTAAATATTTAATAATTTCAAGTCTCAAGGTGTGGGCTTTTGAAATAATGTAGGTTAGCCCAATCCTCCCACTTTGACGTGTGTGTTGTGCTCGTGCATGCAGGTGTGTGTGTGTGTGTGTGTGTGTGTGTGTGTGTGTATGTGTTTGTACGTGTCTGTATGTGTCTGTACATGAGTGTGTGTGTGTGGGCTGATTTTTCCTTACCTACATTTTAACCTGCATTATCTCAACAGCTAACACCTTTTGAGCTCCAGAGAGAAACAATGAAAGATTTATGTCAGGCAGTGAAAGCGGGCCCTCTGGTAAAAGAGCTAAATAAAGTAAATACATAATGAAGGTGGGGGGGAGGCGTGTGAAGAAACAAAAATTTTGTCAGATTGTATAATTTTATGGCCTCTTCAAATGCTTTTAACAACTTGAGCTAGGTGTGTGTGTGTGAGAGAGAGATAGTATACTTGTGTGTGTGTGTGTGAGAGAGAGAGAGAGGAGAGAGAGAGAGAGAAGAGAGAGAAGAGAGAGAGAAAGAGTGTGTGGGTTTGCACGCATGCAAGCATAATATATGGCATGTGAATGTGTGTGGTGGTGTGAAACGGGACGCCACCCTCTTCCCTGCAGCCCGACGGCTCTTATCTCACTGCCACCTCTGAGCTCCCCGGGTGTTTATAGAGAGCCATATTAGAGCCCTAATGGCTGCCGTCGGGTCACTGACTATAGTGGAATAAGGTGATGAAGGAACCGACAGCTGGGAGGAGAACGTGTAAGAAAGACAAAGACCGGAGCGGGGTGTAAGTATTCTGGTGCATCTATATTTCATTGGCTCTTCTCGGTGTGTCATTCTGGGAGTGGGTCAGGCGAAAAGGTGTTTTTAAGGGCGCGTTAGGTCGCACCTTTCCCTTTAAAGAGAGAAAAGGTGATGTGGACTTCTGATGAGAGTTGGGTTTAGTTTCACTTTCTCTTTTGACTGAACCTTCGGAGCTCTGAACGCAGACCTGGGTCAAACAATTCTGGGTCGGAAAATGACTATCAACCTCGTAGCTTAAATGCCATATTTTTACGTATTTATTATATGGTATATCTATATATATATAGCCAAGCCACTTGTGGCCCCGCCCAAGCAGCAAAAAACAAACAAACAAAAACGAAATTATATAATTGGTCAAATACAGTAGCAGTCTATGTTACACCTGCCCCTTTGTCCCCTACGCTGCATTCCTAACGTTAATGTCCATCTTGAACTGTAAGCTAGGTAGACAACATGAATGAAACAAGCAGAAGTGGGTGCAGCAAACAAGAGAAAATGAGAAAAAGAAGTGAGGGAGGCATTACTATTAAGAAGTGTGCCATCAATTGACACATTTCTCGCTAAGCAAAACCAGGATCAAATGAACGCATTAATGTTGCTTAGGAAAATGTTCAGCAAGATGAGACAGCAGCCCGAGCAGAGCAGGAGAAACAGTCTAGAAAGAGACAGCAGCAGGTGTGTGCAAGAGGACAAGATTAAACATATTATCATTATAAAAAAAGCAAAAAATGTGTTTTCCATTTAATATTAGATATGTTAAGACTTTTAGTCAAGCTATAATGGTTACTTTCAATGGTTCATTTTCGTTTTCCAATGAGGTACAGTGCTGTTCATATTGAATTAGAACAATTCTGTATATGTCCTGTATGGTATGAGATAGAAAGAAATAAAACCCGGCCACCAAACCAAGTTGGCTATAGGGGCCCATCAAACGTTTGATGGGCCCAGAGGTCTGTGACTTCATGATCCTGGCCTGATGGTTTGGGTTTAGCATTAGACATGTGGGGCAGGAAGATAGTGGCTATAGTGTTTGATTCCCAAACTGAAAAGCTACTGGGTTTGATCCCCAATTAGCAACATATGATATATGATGACATGCATCTGATTTCACTGTAAACTGCTTTGGATAAAAGCATCTGTAAGCATCTAGCAAATAGAAAATGAACAGTCAATCAGATAACAAACTTGTATTATTTATTGATCTCTTAGCAGCACTTCTTCCTTAATTCCCGTCTTCCTGTTTCAAAGTGGCTCCCTCGGGTGCCACTTTGAACTCCTTGCTGACGACCGCCGTTGACGCCCGGATGCGCGAGTCCCTCTTCTCCCGGTTCTGTCTGAGCCTCCGGAGCACGGGGACTCCCGATGCCTCCTCCCCCCAGGAAGGATCACTGGCTGCTGGGTTGACTGGGCAGGATGCCAGGGAGTCTGGTGGCCCAATGGATCATACAAGTTGGCACGTTATACCAGATTTATGATTTATGATTCTGAAATGGCAATCTGGTGATCGTTAGGAATACCAGTGTGGAGTGTGTGTAGTTGGTGGCTGGTTTATGCTTGAGTCAGGCTCATTAATCTGGGATTCCTGTGCTGCACTGTCTAAACAATTCACACAGGTTAAAACAGCCATCACACTTGGGTAGCACTAACATGTTAACAACAGCAGTGCATTCCCATCGATTGACTGTGTTCTATTCGTCAGAAGAGCCCCAGAAAAGCCACTTTAGTGTTGTGTGGCAGGGTCATTTGTAGCAATGTTTCCCACTTTCTCTTCTAGATAATAAAACGGCTAATTAATTATAAATAAACACAAAGAGAAAATCGCAATACTAGTTCATATGAAAGAATGAACTTCAGTTTAAGGAGTGAGAAATTACAGTAAAGCGCCTGATTGGCTGTGCCCTGTGTTTGAGCAGCAAATGATGCATCCTGACCATCTCCAATGGCACGCCTCCTCCTGTTGAGCACCCGTTCCAGCTCCGCCTCTCCGGTGTTCTGGTTGATTCTCTTCCGAGTTGACGCTGCTCTGCGCAGGTCCTTGAGTCTCATGGAGTCCTGGAGGGCGTCATGTGACCGGAGTAGTCAGCCCAGGTGAAATCAGCAGTAACACCAAAAACGTTTTTAAATGGTTTTAAACTAGGTCAAATGGTTTTAAACTAGGGGGGTACAATCAAAATGTATTGTATAACCACTGTTGCTAATCCATAATAACTTGCCAACTAATTATATTTTGAAATTATTCTAATTAAAATAAATGATTACCAGCATTCCTTTCAACTCGAAAACTGCAGATTTTCTCTTCTCACTCCTCGAGTCCTGTTGTTGAATTAATGGGCATATTATGGGATGTTAGGTTAATCCTTATTAACAAAAAGAACCAGGAGAGTTGGAAGTGAGCGGTGGCAACACTCACCTCCCAGGAGCTGTTGTCGGTCTGAGGGATCGGCTAGGAAGGAAGGAAGGGAGGGAAGGAGGGAGGGAGAGAGAAAGGAAGGAAGGAAGGAAGGAAGGAAGGAAGAAAGTGACATTTGCCTTTTATTTCTGTGTAATTCTATGCAATATATACTGTATATATACAATTGCACAATGAAATCGTTGCATTTGGAGGCTATTGTAGTAAGATGATTTATTGTTTGTTTAAAATGTACAATCGTCACTGTACAGAGTAAATATAAAAAAGGTAAAGTGTAACGCCCAAATGTAGACCTTGTTATTACATAGCAATAATTAATCCATTTGTATTATTCTATTCTATTTGATATTATATATTGCATTAGTGACTCATAGTAATTAGCTTGTATTTGTATGATTATACCGGTGGTCTGGTTATGGGTCTGAGGGCGATACCCGTCCGTATTCTATCCATCATCTGGTCCATCATTCTGCCCTTCTGGTCACCCGCGGGTGCTGCCTCTGACAGATCCACAACACACACTTACACATATGAGGAGGTCAGACACGCGGAGCACACCAAGGTTTCTTTATTATATTTTTTCTATCGACAAATTCCTAGCGTGCATCCCTGAATCTAACGGCCAATTAATTCAATCTTGTTTTGTTAACCGAGCAATTATGAGTGCTTGAAACTTGTTCTACTACTCAACGATATATTGTGTTTCACACACAAATGCACTTATTGTAAGTCGTTTTGGACAAAAGGTTCTTGTGTTTGTGTATTTCATGCTTATTAATTTGTGTTGTTTTTAGTTTTTATGTTTCTAAAGAACAACCATGACATTGTAGAAGTATGTAAACATCTCATAATTAAGTGAATCTCTCCAGTCTCTCTACATAAGTTAGGGTTAGGGGATGCCCTCATACAAAGCAATCTATGCAATCGTCAGCTGTGACATCCATGTGTGACATTCACGTGTAGGTTAGTGCACAGCTAGCAGGGCTAATATTTACATGCATCCCACATATACACACAAACATACTCTAGGACAGCCCTCTTCAACTGCCTACAAAGGTGATTTATATTTTTAAAGAAATAACTTGCACTTGCAACTATTTCAAAAATAAACTACTCTTACAGGGGTAGTTTTACTTTATGGGTGGTGTCATGGTTCTGTTCTGCCATAAGAGATAGTTGAATTACATGAAACATAACAAGATATTCCTTAAAAACTTCTCACTTCTATTACCAGTTAAATAACACAGACGTGTTTACAGATGGTCTTCAGACTTACTCTCCTGGGTGTCTTCTTTGGATCGTCCTTTCTTCTTCCTATCCCGCAGAGCATCAAGCGGACTGGAGAGACAGACAGACAGACAGCCAGACAGAGAGAGAGATGGAATCAAAAGAGTTTGACACACTTTTTCTGCATTTGATGAAGCACAACGAAGACTCAAGTGACACACATACTTAATGGCAGGAGCAGAAGGAGGTGGAGGAAGTGGTGGTGGTGGTGGAGGAGGAGGACATGCCAAAGGAGGAGGAGGAGAAAGGGAGTTCTCCCCTGCTGGTCGGTCATTTCCTTGCCCTCCTTTCAAGGCCTGCTTCAACTGGTTCACTACAAAGGCAGTGTGTATTGAGCATCCGTAGTGTGCACAAGCAAAGTTAAGGTACATTGTATTGACCTTACGTTCTGCTGGTTAAAGGTGCCACATTTTACGCATATATATACGTAGACTAGAGCCAAAAATAAAAAGCACAATCGAACACCTTCTCTCTGGAGTTGCTTGACGGAGTCCCGAGCCGCAGACAGCTGCACCTCCAAGCTCCGCCTCTCCTGCGCCCTCATCTCCTTCTCCACCCGCAGGGTCTGGAGTTCGGTGAAGACCATGTTCTCCTTCATCACACGTTGGCTCTATAGGATGGATGATCGGATGGGTGGATAGATGGATAGATGGATGGATGGATGGATGGATGGATGTTGGGTGGATGGATGGATGGATGGATGGATGTTGGGTGGATGGATGGATAGATGGAGAGATGGATGAATGGATGGATGGATGGAGGAGCGGTGGATGGATGGATAGATGAATGTTGGGTGGATGGATGGATGGATGGATGGATGATGGGTGGATGGATGGATGAATGGATGAATGGATGATGGATGGATGGATGGATGTTGTGTGGATGGAGGATAGATGAATGGATGATGGATGGATGTTGTGTAGATGGATAATGGATGGATGGAGGAAGGATGGATGGATGGATAATGGATGGATGGACAAACAAGTGATGCAAGGATGGATGAACAATGGATGAGAGTTGAGAGTAAGAGGTGAAAAGCAAAGCACTGAAGGAAGAAAACATGTATTTACCACCTCTTATAGCAGATACCTCTAGGTCCCCACAATCACCCTGCGAGTCTATTAATCTCACTCTCTTATAAAACCACCACCTCACTCTTGTCCATAATTTACTCTGCAGATCATTTACTGCATCTCACTGACAGAAGAACCCAAGGCAAAAACAATCTGCACTACGAGGGACAATCCAACCCCGTGGAGACCAAACCAAACATCTCATATCATCACATCATCATATCTCATATCATGTGGCAGTAGTGTGCCAGTACACAAGTAAAACCTTTTTTAAGGAACTAGTACTTTCATGATCTTTTTTTGAACTGCCCTTCTACTCTAAACTCTAGAGGCAGTAATCCACTTTATCCTTCGCTACATTTGCCCTTTAAACCTCTGTTAAAGGGGCCCAATTCTACAACCAGGTGTGAGCGTGACTTGATCAATTGACCAGTTGGTACGGCCCACTGGGTAGGCTGGTAATCTGATCTCGTCAGCATAAATCTAGGTGGACACTCACTTGTGATGTCACTTCGTCACATGACAATTTTGAAACAGCTTGTAATGGCTGATCACGCACACAGCGGGGGGTCCAATAGGGCCCCTTTAACTGACTAGTCTGCTCTAAATGTTGAGATGGAGTGTCAGGGGGAGAGCGTGAGGAGCATCTCGACTGCAGATGAAGGGTGAGGAAGAGAAGGGTGGGTGAGGAAGAGGTTGAGAGCGTGTTCATATCTCAGTTGTATACTGTATTATTGTATTATTGTAATATTACCTTTCATCATGTGCAATACTCCTCATGTGCAATACTACTTCTCACTACTACTTATCAATACCGTTGGCAACTTGTTTTGCTTACTAAATATTGTACCTCTATTGTTTATTATTCTATTGCTATGCTTATGTTGTTGGTATTTTGAGCAACCTCTGGCACAATAATTTCCTTCGGGATTAATAGAATAGAACAGAACTTTATTAACCCCGAAGGAAATTCTTGTGCCAGGTTGCATAGCGATACAGTACAAAAACCACAGATTGCTAAAATACGTATATGCAAATTACAGTTAAATATACAAATAATACTATAATACAATTCTATCTTATCTTATACTATTTATTTTATTGTCTGATTAGCCTGCCTGTTCTGTTTTTTCAGTTTTTTTTCAACAAGTTGTGTCTTTTCATTATTTTGTACTGACCCACACACTCTAAAAACTATTTAAATGGAAAGTAACTTGTACTTTGAGTAATTCAGCCAGTCATTTTTTTTTTTACTTTTACTGAGTGATTTCTCAAATGGTAATTTTAAAATGTAATTGTACTTTTACTTGGGTATATATATTTTCAGTACTCTATCCATCACTGATAATATCTGGTTCACTAAAGCTGCAGTATGTAAGTTATTTATCTGCTCATTTGAAGGGAAAGCCCAAACCTCTCACTTGGCAGCTCCCTCAGGGAAAGAAAAATACCATGAGACAGTTTCACCCAATGGTGGCAAACGTACATACCCCACCTTTAATGTACACACACACACACACACCACACACACACCTGGCTGTGGTAGTAGAGCTGTATCTCTTGCAGTGCTTTGCTGGTGGTGGAGACCTGCTCCAGGGCCTGCAGGAGCTTCTGGCTGGCTTCAGAGTTGGCCTGCAGCTGCTGATTCCTCCTGTGGATTTCCTGCTCCTCCACCAACACCTGACAACACAGACCCAAGTCCACTCATGACGTTGAGATCCATGTAATTCAGGAGCGGGTATAGGGGTTGGGTATGGAGGCATCTTAGCTCAGGCATGCCTGCAGACATTGGCGTCTGAACATAGTGCAAACGTTTACTATCAGAGTAGTTGCAGACAGTGGAGTGTGTGTGTGTGTGTGTGTGTGTGTGTGTTTGGTGGCTGGTTCACGCAGCCTCACCTGGCCCCAGTCGGGCTGATTAGGGTCTGGGGCTGGGTGAGGCTGCACACCTGGGGTGCATTAGCTAATTAATGCACACAGGTTAAACCAGCCATCACCACACACACTCAGGAGAGTGTGCCACCTGCTCTGTCTACCAAACATTCTGCAAACTCTGCAAGAAACCGGATCATCCAGAAGCAGAACAATGGAATATAAATCAAGACAAGACCCAAACGCGGAAACGCCTTTCACAAACCTTTTAACGGCAAATGCTGTTAAAACATCGGTGCTAAAAACATAACATTGAATGTCAATCAATCTGTCAATCAAATGCAATGTGTGTGTGTGTATTTTTTTTTTGGAGGGGGGAGGGGTCTACAATGTGACCGTTAAACGCTATCCACGGGGGGTGGGGGGATGGTGGTCACATTAGACAATGCTACAATAGGCCGGTGGACACACAGGACAGGAAGCAAAAACCAGTGGGCTTTCATTGCTTTACTTTTCACTACTAGGTCAAACACTCTGCAACACATGCACAATGCATATGGTGTGTGTGTGTGTGTGTGTGTGTGTGTGTTGTGCCTTAGTGCAGGTATCAGTGTTGTGCAGACGATGGAACTCAAACACATGGCTCTGCTAGACGACGCAGACGAAACAAAACTCCCCTTTGGCAGTTAAATTATCACACAGCGGCAATTAGCCCCAGAATTAGCCTCCCCCCGGACCCTCCCCCCACAGCAATCGGGACAACAAACACACAGAGTGGGAGAAGCACCGTTAAAAACCCCCTTTAAATGGAACCGCTTTGCCGTTGTTACGACGCTCGCTGCGGCATCACCAGGAGAGAATAGGTGGTGTTGAAAGGAGGATTGGTGTTTTCAAAACACACACACACACACAGAACACACACACACACACAGAACACACACACAAAACACATGCAGACGCGCACGAAAACAGACAAATAGTCGCACGGCAGTGTAGACAAAGTCTTTCAATGCGGAGAGGAGGAGGACGAGGAGGGGGGCGGGAATTGAGGGGGTAAAGGGGTCTGAATTGTGTGTCGAACAGTCGGGGGTCCTTTTCACAGGTAAGGACCCCCCTCCAGGGCAGGCCTATTGTCTGCCTGTCCAGTAAGTGGGGGAGTGATGTGCACAAAAGAGGCGACATTTGCTATACGGGCAAAATATCAGGCGGGCAGGCTGAAGACAGGCTGTGCTTAAAGACAGCTATTCTCTCTCTGGGGGCCGCGATGATGACCGCAAATTATCTGTGTGGTGGGGTAGGGTGGCGAGGTGGTGGTAGTCGTTGGCAGGGAGGGGAGGGAGGTATATTTTTGTGCCACAGAAAGACGGCCATTACTGAAAAGACAGACCTTTTCTCTCTCTCTGTGTGTGTGTGTGTGTGTGTGGTGTGTGTGTGTGTGGTGTGTGTGTGTGTGTGTGTGTGTGTGTGTGTGTGTGTGAATTAGTTAATTAAAAAAAAAAGATCACACGGAATTTTGTTTTTTGGGTTCTTATGAATGCTTGCACACCGCTGTGGAACATTCGTGAAGAGAAAAACATTTTCGGATGGACCTTGATTCCTGCGGATCACTGGTGTGAGGCTAGGGGCCCAGGTGTATGGAGGCTCGGGGCCCAGGTGTATGGTGGCTAGGGGCCCAGGTGTATGGAGGCTCGGGGGCCCAGGTGTATGGAGGCTCGGGGCCCAGGTGTATGGTGGCTAGGGGCCCAGGGGTATGGAGGCTAGGGGCCCAGGTGTATGGTGGGCTGGGGCCCAGGTGTATGGTGGCTAGGGGTTGCATGACTTCAGATTTTTTCAAGTCGACTTTTCTATCAATAAATTCGACGTAACGTCGACGCATCGTTGATGACGTCATCACATACACACGCACACAAAAAACACAGACAGAATGGGCTGTCCAAAAAAAAAAAAAGCACGGGTATCCTCTGCGCAAACAGCCGCTCGAAATCGCTTAATTTTCCCCCCACCGGCCACCGCATTTGCGCCAAGTCCCGCCAAATATCTTAAAGTGTAAAAAACATTTTTTTTAAATAAATTACAATATTCTTAAAATGTGAAATCACGTGGTCAACGACACGTCGACGTCTCCCGGTAGGCGTCGACTTGTCGTAGTGACGTCGACTCGTCGATTATTCTCGCGTCAATTATTCTCGCGTCGACTTTTCTGTGCAAGCCCTAATGGAGGCTAGGGGCCCAGGTGTATGGTGGGCTGGGGCCCAGGTGTATGGTGACTAGGGGCCCAGGGGTATGGTGGGCTAGGGGGCCCAGGGGGGGCCCACACACACCTGGTGGGCGAGGACCTCAGCGTGCTGGCGCAGCCCCTGCTCCAGTTCCAGCTGTTGAGACATCTCAGAGAACTCCTCCGTCACCAGCTGGGAGACTGTAGGCGACACACACACACACACACACACAGTACATACAATGGCTAGATAGAAGTATAGATTTTTGTACATGCTGATATTAAACACATACTGATATTGACACTCAGAAGTCTTTGTGAATAAACGTTGACATTCATGCATAAACATGGAACATTATTACTCAGACAAACTCCATCCAACAGTGAATGGTCAGGTGGTGTTGCTGGGTTCTCACCGCGTTTCATCTTGTTCATGGTCTTGGTCTGCTTGTTCATGTTCTTCAAGATGGCCTCCTTCTCCTGGAGCTCCAGCGCTAGCTAGAGATAGATACAGATACACATGGACACACGTGTTCCCTTAGTTCAGTTTCTAGTGTACATTTTGTTTTCACATATTCTCCAGCACGTTGTTCTCCATGAAACAATTATCATTATACTTGATTCTTATAATGATCACAATTATCATTATTATATAGATATCGACACACTGTATATATATATAGATACACATTTGTCCTGAGAGTGAGAGTGAAACAACAATATATATTGCGTGTGTGTAAGTACATGTGTGTGTGTGTGTGTGTGTGTGTGTGTGTGTGTGTGTGTGTGTGTGTGTGTGTGTGTGTGTGTGTGTGTGTGTGCATGTGTGTGTGAAGGCACCTGCTCCTTCAGCTGGCTTATCTCTGCCTTCAGACCGCTGAGCCGCTGCTCCAGAGCCATCTTCTCTGCCAACAGAGTGTCTACGGTGGCCTGCAGCTCTGGGGGAGGGGGAGGGGACACCATGTGGTGACATCATCATCTCATTGGGTTGTTTTTAGGGCTGGGACTTTAACGCGTTAATTTCGATTAATTAATTACAGAAAAAATAACGCGTTAAAACATTTACGCATTTTAATCGCACTTTATTTTTGCACTCCAAACACCACGGAACTCAGTGGATGAATTCCAGGCATACCGATCATAGCGACGCACAACGTGCATTGAGTGACGTCAGACAACAAAGCCCCACTAGAGCGTTGGAGGCTCAAACATGGACGCTCCAGAAGAGACCGCGTTGCTTGTCCCGGTGAATGGGACATGTCTGTATAAGAAACATCCTGATGGAGTGTCGATAGGAGAACGGTTGTGTGTGAATTGTGCAACAAAGAATTTGCATATCACCGGAGCAGTTCAAGCTACAATATCACCTCAACGCTAAACATGGATATTGGAAGAATAAGAGGGATTGAGGGATTTTTTTTACCATTTTAGATGGTAGAAATGGCACTTTATGTTAAACTGTTGGTCTGTTTATTATTGTGACCAAGGATATTTGGGTGGGTAGGGGAGGGTTAGTGTAACATTAGATTAGGTATTGGACCTCATTCTCGAACGCAGAAGAAAAAGTTAAGAAGAAATGTATTCTTAACTCCACTTATGAAGTTCCTACGACAATTGTGGCATTCACGAATGGTTTCTTATCTGGGATTGGTTCTTAGCTAAGAACAGGATTTAAGAACGCGGAAAAGCAGTCGTAGCGTCCTATTTGGAGTGCGCCCATGTTCTTAAGGGCTGAGTTTGTGAGAAATCCTTGGTGATTGCGTTCACATCAATTCTACAGACATCCTCGGATGTAAATAATTATAATAATAATAAATACGAGAATATTTGTATCATTAACAATTACGTTTCACATGCATAGTCATGATTCTACGAGGCATCGTGATGTCCTAAAATAAATAAAAGCACGACACGAACACTGCAAATGGCAGTGAATAAATAAATAAGCACTAAACTCAATCACGTGGATATAGACATAGGAGAATAGAATTGACACATCTACATTCTGTGAATGAACATGTTTAATATCCATAACTAATATACATAGGGCCCAAGGACGTATTGTTGTTTAGGACATTGGTGGACATCACAGATATTGCGGCAAGGATGCGCAATTACGCTACCGAGAGGCGCGCGTCGGGCTCCAAGTCAGCGTCTCTGGGGGGGTGGGTGCTCCGTTACTTACGGTTCTGATGGGGAGGGGGGGGGGGGGGGGGATGGATATCGCTGGATATTGGTGGGGACATGTCCCCAGCGTCCCCACTAAATTCTATGCCCATGATAGGCCCTATCAAGATCCACAAGTAGCCTACTCATGTATTTAACTCAACTGTACAATTGAATCTATTGTTATTTTTCATTGTTGGTTCTATTTTCTTGACCTTGCTTAGTGTGTACATTGTAAGAGCCAGTGGAGAAACATTCCACTGCTCATCTTACTGGTATGATGTTGCATGTGACATGTGACTGGTTTGGCCGGTGCACCATCGCTTTTCACTGTTCGCTTTGGCATGATTCTGTGTGCACACGGCCCTGTTGTTGCCCTTATAAGGAGCTGGCGGGGCGTGTCTGTATGCTAAGTCAGGTGTACGAGCACGCGCGTTCCATTTAAGAATGAGTGGCATTCCTCATCGGGGGCGCGCAGCTGAGAACACTTTGGCGGTTTAAGAACACATTTCCCTGCGTTCATGAATCCGGCGGGGAGATTTCTTAACTTTGTTCTTACGAAGTTCGTAAGAAGATATTTAAGAAGACACTTAAGAAAATGTTCGAGAATGAGGTCCAATGTGTTTGAAATTATTCCTAAAATTGCTGCACTGATCTGTTGGTCTGTGTAGCTAAAATGTTGCATCTTAAACGTATGTTATGTCTATTCATTGATTCACTCGTATACCAAAATCCATTTGAATTGAAAAATGTTGCTTCTCGTGTCAAATATTGATATGCGATTAAAATGCGATTCATTTCGATTAATTAATTACAAAGCCTCTAATTAATTAGATACATTTTTTTCATCGAGTCCCACCACTAGTTGTTTTGTCATGGATTGGGTTTTTTGGGCAGGTGTTGGCTCAATGCACTTTGACAACCTATGCACACTATGTCTTTGTTGTTATTGAACTATGTGTGTGTGCGTGTGTGTGTGTGTTTTTCTGTGTTTGCCATACTGTTCTTCTACGTTTCTTTTGTAATTTCATTCATTATTGTTAATTTGTTATGATCTGAGCTGAAGGCGAACTACATTTCTTGCATTTGGTTTGGAAATGTGAAACTTGGTTTGTGTTGTCTATGTTGTTAGATTAGATTAGATTATTTAATGCAATTATGTGTTACAACCCCTTTTTGGGTTGCTTTTAAAATAGTATGTCAGAATACAGAGTGGTCAGCAGCACAATCAGTGCAGAGTATTAGCCTTGATTGCTAAATGTTCAATGCAGAAGGCCGTAGTTCTGTTCTCATGTGGTCACTGTATTCAGGACAGCGAGTTACAAAGTGATTAGTCGGGACAGGTGCGCGCTGACCGTCCATCTTGGCCTGGCTGTGCAGAGCAGGATCTGACTCGCTGCTGCCCTCCTCGTCCAGACCTCCCCCGCTTCGGCCTGGGGTTCAAAGGTTGCGTCGTCGGGCAGCTCCAGGATGAGTGGCATCATCATCTGGCTCTTCCTCTTCAGGGCCCTGTTCTCTTTGGTCACCTAGGAAACCCGAGAAGAGGAGGAGGGTGACAACAGCATAGAGGATCAATGGCAATAGCAACACTATTTAATATTTACAAGTCATGTGCCCGTTCCAAGCGTGCCAACTGCCTGGCTTCCGGTGGCAGCTTGTTTGAGAACCGCTCACCCAAACAACTTAACACTCGACACTGCACGTCCTTGGGTCCTCAGCAATGCACCTGCCAAGTGTGAAGTTGATCGGATCGCCATACATAATACATACATACAGACTCCTCTAATTATAGTTAGATTAATTTTGCAGGCCCTTTAATCCAAAGCAACATACAGTACATGGGATTTGTAGGTCACTAAGCAGCCGGTAGGTGTTCTCTCGAGGACACCTACAGCTCGGCTATGGATGACGATATCCAACCCACAACCTGGGACTCCCTCACCACGACACTATCCCACCCCTCGAAGTCCATAATTCACCATCATCAAGCTACTTGACAATTAGCGTTGACAACATCATGAACATTTCAGACGAGAGGAGCGGGAGCATCCATGAATCAATGTGGAAATAAATCTTGGCATTATTAATAGTACTTAGCATTGCATGTTCTTAGATGTTGGCAATGTGCTCAGAATCACACGTCTTGTCCCAGCTATTATGCAGGCAACTTAGCAATTATGAAACTCGTTCTATTAGCCTCTAACTATGAATGCTTGAAACCTGCTCTATTCTTATCTTTATGTACCACAGTGATATATTGCTGTCTCCTTCAACAAATGTACTCTTTGTAAGTCGCTTTGGATAAAAGTGTCTGCCAAATGCCCTAAATGTAGATGTAAATGTAAGAAATGACAGGGCGATAAAAATAGACAGGAAGGGGAGGAGCCAAAGTGGTTGAGCGGGCAGGAAGCACCTTGACGGCGAGGGCCTGGGCGTTCTCCCTGCAGCAGCGCTCCACCTGGAACTGTGTCTCCAGGGCATCTATCTCCTGCAGCAGCTGGCTGGACACTGGGGATCGGAGACGGAAGATGGAATCCAACGACACTCGGAGTCAAGTTGATCAGACGCTGTGTGTGATTGTGGAATGTGTGTGTGTGTGTGTGCGTGTGGTTGGGTTAGAGGTTGCAGTCGAATAGTCTTCTTTTTCTTAGGAAGCTTCCTCACTGAGTGAATGACCTGGAAGTACCTAAGTGGCAATCATGATAAGAGCTGTTTGAATTCTCTAAACGCTAAAGAAAAGTGCTTCAATGGCTCCTTCCTCTTATCTCCTTTAGCATAGGGTACACTGGACCCTATGCTAAAGGATATTGTGCCGTAATTGTGCTTTAAATTACTTTCATCATGTAAACAATAACACTAATTGGGATTCATGTATGAGCGGGCAGGAGGATGAGCGTGAGCAAAAATGTGACAAGCATTTCGTTTCACTTTTCTGACTGGCATTCCGATAGCCTATATTCCTATATTCCACATTTACATGGCCTGCATGAAACAGCACGGTAAGAACGTACGGGGAAAAGTTTGTAGATGTTGGTATACAGAGCAGGGGGTACAAACAAAACAACCGTTGCCGCCAAATTGCGATGAACTCAAAGCAACATTTCATTGTAAACGCATCGCGATCCCCAACGCATGAACACGAACACTCACCGTGTTCCAACTCAGACAGCTTCTGCTGCGCCCCATCCCTCTGTCGCTCCAGGATAGCACACTAACAACAGGAATGACAGTGAAGGAACACATGGTTATTATGGGATATATCTATATACGTATGTATTTATCCATTGGTTCAACATTTACATCTCATCTCTTGGTATTCATAAAAGGAACTGCATTAATATCCAAGTGACCACATCGCTACGTCATGTCACCACTGTGATACCTGAATGTCTCCTTCATCGTCTTCATCATCATCATCTGAAGACGAAGAGTAGTCTCTTTCTCTGTTGGACTCTGTAGAGGGGAGGCATGATGAGAGAATTTCAGAACATGACATAAAATATGAACCGAATATGAAATAAAGTCCTGCCCTCTGACCTCAAGGGGGAAATGATCCAAACAGAAAGAGCCCAGTCAGGGAGATACAGGAAGTGACATCAGGGAACAGGTATGTGTCGGAAGGGTGTCAATGTTTCACTTGTTTCACTTCTCCTAATGAGTGTGACAGCAGAATATGTGTGGTCGGCAGAAACGCTCCTGTATGACAAAGAACGCATCTGTTCCAAAAAAAAGGTTTTTTCTTTTTTGCCTGGCTGTGTGTTTTGATTTGGACCTGTCCTTTTACTCATTTCATTTTTATCTTATTCTTAATTGTACTCTAAATGTATTCATTTTCATCTTTTGTTTTTAAAGCTCGTCCTTCTTTGTCTGTATAGTCTATTTATATTTTCATGTTTAGCACTTGGAGTTGCACTTTATGTGTGACTTATGTGCCATAGAAATAAAGTTTGATTTGACATTTAGGCCCTCAGGCCTTCTCCAAGATCTCCAAGAAAATCAGCCAAGTATCTCTCTCTACACCTTTACTGTCTAGTGATTATTTTACAAAGGTATTTTCGCATTAAGGAAGCCAACACAATAATTAAAATACACATTAATCCAAGACAGATGTTAAATCCCCATAATTATCACTTTCTACAGGATTCTTAGAATAAAACAGTAATGTCAGCATATCAAAATAACGCTGCTCATATATAACAGTACAGTGAGTTGAACCTGTTTTAATGGACCGCTAGGTCTTACCTGCCACTGCACTCTCTTCATTCTGGATCGACATGATGTCCTCAAGAACACCAGGCAGCCTGAGCCTAAACAATGGCAACAAACTAAGAAGTGCTTCTATGTCCAACGAACACAGATTATGGGAGGAACTGAGAATTAACCCACGTTCCCCCGAGCATACTTCGCAAAGAGGAAACTAAACATAACTTGAACACAGCAACGACTGAACACGTCTTTGTCTGGTGTTTCTGTCGCGTATTCATCCTTGGGCTTTTGCGAGTGGGATTCTTGAGGCACTTTTAAAGGCTGCTTGTTTTCAAGAAAGGGTTCAAGGATCCAAGCGCACAACACGAAACACGCAACTAAAGCGACAAAAACAACAACATTCACAATGTTGTCAGGTGTGTCGACCGATCTGAATGTTTCAACTCTCTCGCTTCAGTGACCATCAAGACAGCGTTCAATAAAAAGCATGGCGCCACTTGTGCGTTATGAGCGCAACTATTCAGCCAAGTATGGCGAGAAAATGTCAATAATAATAGAACACCAACTTCCTGAAGAGATGTGTGATTGCAGCATCAAGTGATTGTGTGTGTGTGTGTGTGTGTGTGTGTAATGAAATTGTAGACCTACATAGGCTTATTTTTTTCAAATATGATTGAATTTAATGTTTTTCTCTACGAGTAGAAATAATTACGACAAAAGCAAAAGGGAGCCTTAATGAACAGAAAAAGCTTTGTAATTCCAACTGCAAAGAATGTGACCGGCAGGCAAAATTCACAACTAGCAATCTGTGTGTGTATTTGTACTTGTTATTCCAATTCACCCAATCTAAAAAAATAAAAAAAGTTTAATGATGGGTGTGGGAGTCTAACTCTAACAGGCCAATTACGCCAGCCAGCCACCAAACACCCACACTCCCACATACTCCCAACCTACCCCCCTCCCCCTCCCATCAAAAAACCCCAACCCCACTGTCCCCACACACCTCCCAGTGTCTCAGCCAACCCACCTCCCCCTCCACCCTGGGAGGGTGGGAGTTGCAGAGCTGTCTGGATGGGCTGGGTGAGATTGGCAGCTAGGCTGTGGAGCTCGTTGGAGGGCCTGGAACAGCCCCCAGTAGGGCCACCCTCCACCAGGCGACGTGGCTCGATCCCCTATCGCTCTCCCAGAGCGTGGGCCTTCGGCTGCTGTCCTTCCTGGCAGAGGCATGGCTGGGTCTCGGGCTGCTCCAGGCTGGTTACAGGGGTTGCCAGCAACAGGCCCATGGCCCAGGCCCAGCCCCCGACGTCCATCACTGCCTTGAGGGAAGATCTGGTGCTGGGACGTGGCCGTATTGTACCATACGTACAATACATGGTACAATGGTACAATACGTGGCCGTATTGTACCATAAAAGTACAATACAAACGGTGTCAAAGAAGTGCCATGATTTATTAGTGAAATATTTGTATGTATAAGCTCCACCCATTCCACACCGACATAGGCCTGCATTAAAACAAGCAAATATTTGCTTGTTTAAACTGCTGGTTGAGTCATGCAACCAGCAGTTAGGAGTCATTTAAGAGATTATTTACTCTACTTCTCATCTATATGTACTGTATATTACCTATGGTTATTATATTTTGTCAGGCCAAAGCTAATATTTGTAATGGTATGTTACATAATATTATATTCCTTCAGCTGGATTTCAACATAATATTCTGTTGAAATGCCCAAAGGTGGTTATGCAGAGTCCAGGTGAACTCCGAACGGGTGGGTCTCTTGAGGTTATGAGGTGACTTTATTCACGTGTGCATAGCCTTTTGGGATAACCGTGTTCTACCCAGAATGCCCTAGCACGTTTACTTCTTCGTTTACTTCTTTACTTCATTGGTACAGCCTACAAAGAGAAACTAAATTAATAAATCACAAGCTTACACAATTAGCAATGTAATAACTTGAAAATAATTTCTAGCGATCTTTAAAAAGATCATATTGTCACTTTGACCTTTGCTAATGATTCGTCACCGGATTGCTGAAGGTGAACTTGTCGTTTAACATTAGATGTGTAGTTTTATACGCGCAAGGGAGTGGATGTCTCATCTTCACAGAGACGTCTCTGCTAGAAGTAGGCTTTAGATCTCCACAAATGCCTGCCTAATGGCATGGACCAGTAGGCCGCTAGCTATGATGAAACAGGCATGTGCATGCGTGTGTTTGTCTGTGTGTATGTGTGTGTGTGTATGTGTGTGTGTGTGTGTGTATACCACTCAAATATTGGATAGGACCTAGATGCTGCATCCTAATAATTATTTATTGTTAGGCCTGTATTTACATTTACATTTAGTGCATTTGTCAGACGCTTTTATCCAAAGCAACCTACAAAGCGTACATTTGTTGAAGGAGACAGCAATATATCACTGTGGTACATAAAGATAAGAATAGAGCAGGTTTCAAGCATTCATAGCTGCAAGGCTAATAGAACGAGTTTCATAATTGCTAGGTTGCCTGCATAACAGCCGGGATAAGAGCAGACGTGCCATTCTGAGCACATTACCAACATCTAAGAACATACAATATGGTAAACAATGCTAAGTAAGGGTTCGCAGAGGGAAGGGGAGCGGGGGGGGGGGGGGGGCGCTATGCAGAGAGACTCTACCATCCTGACATCAGCCAGGAGCTCATTCCACCACTGCAGTGCCAACAGAGAAGAGTTTGGACTTGACAGAGCGATGTTTGCCTGTTCTTAGTGAAGGTGGTACCAGTTGTCTAGCTAAAGTTGTAGAGCGGAGCGCTCGGGCCGAGGCGTAGGGTCTGACTAATGTTTGGAAGTAGGTAGGGGCAGTTCCATTGACAGCCATGAAGGTCAGCACCAGTGTCTTGAATCTAATGCGAGTGATTACCGGGAGCCAGTGGAGGTCGTGGAAGAGGGGGGTTACATGGGAGAATTTTGGTAAGTTGAACACGAGGCGCGCTGCTGAATTCTGGATGCGTTGTAAGGGTTTGATTGCGGAGGCAGGGAGTCACGCCAAGAGAGAGTTGCAGTAGCCGAGGCGAGTGATGACGAGTGCTTGGACCAAGATCTGTGCTGCTTCACGTGGGAGGAAGGGGCGGATCCTGCAGATGTTGCAGGGAGCAATTCTAGATCGGGCCACAGAGGTAATGTTGGCGTTGCAGGATAGCTAGTCATCCAGTACCACACAAGGTTCCTTGCAGTCGTGCAGGGGAGACTTCGATGTCCTCAATGATGACAAGTAGGTCCATCTGAGGGCAGTCTTTCACAGGCATGAAGAGAATCTCAGTCTTGTCGAGGTTAAGCTATATATTAATTAAATTGTGATACTGCCTATTATTAATAATAATAGCAAGAACAAAATTAATAGAGGCCAACATGGCATTCATGAGATGTTATTATTAGGTATACATAAGTAGGCCCAATTAGGCCCATTTATTTGTGTACAATCCATTTTGAATTAAAATAAAATTACATTTTTTGTCTCAATTTTGATTTTTATCAAAAAAGTAATCTCTGGCAACTGGCCCATTTGAGATTGGACTGTAATTCCCGACACGATGTGTTTGAATTCATCAGATTTTATCCGGACATGTTAGTCTAACGCAGGTCATTCAGCCCGGGAAATATAGTCCCAGTCATGAAATTATGAAATAATAACATATAATGTCCAAAATATTAGTAATTGTCACGAATAAATATTGAGTAGAAGCAGAATACTTACAACTGCTATCATTAAAGGGACGGACATTACAATTTAGGTACCTATATGTGCAAACTTGTTGAAAACAAGCCATGTAAGCGGTACTCTCTCTCTCTCTCTCTCTCTCTCTCTCTCTCTCTCGCTCTCTCTCTCTCACTCACAAAATACAAGCTTGCCAAGTTGTGTGAATTGTGCAGTATTCTGCTGCTTGAATGAGGATCCAAGACTTGTTTTGTTTTTTTAATATAATGATAGCCGCGTCATCGAAATATTGCGCCGCTGCAACGAAGCACTTACCTGGCCAGCCTCTAGTTCAGTCACAGTGGCAGAGTAGTTGTGAGAGGATGGATCAGAGAGCTTTGAGTCCAATGATCTGATATAGCAGGTCATTGCACACACACGCACACACACACACACACACACACACACACACACACACACACACACACACACACACACACACACCCCTGGCCTCTATAATCAGTGTGTGAGGTGTGGGATTATGGGCTTTCTCCAACCAGCTGCAGCTGTTGGCAGAGGAGCTAACCTCCAACCACCAGGCCCGGGGTCAACGAGGGGTCAACCCAGGGTCGTGACCTTTGGATGGACAGCAATGCGCAAGGTAAATAGGCTACACGGTAACAGTAGAGGAGAGAGAGAGAGAGAAAAGACAGAGAGGAGGGAGAGGGAGAGAGAGAGAAAAGATGGGGAGAGAGAAAGAGAGATAGAGGGAGAGACAAAAGAAAAAATAACTAATAAATAATAAGGATGGCAACACACACACACATTTAAAGAAGGGGTTTGGTCTTTTTAAATCGAACAGATAGGAAGGAAAGAAAAGAGGAGGAGGAGGAGGAGGAGGAGGAGGAGGAGGAGGAGAGGGAGGAAGACAGGATGTGATGTGACAGCCGAGGCCTGCAGTTATAGCTGGCCTCCCGATGACTCCACTGTACACCGGAGACACACAAACAAACGTTGCTCTGAACACCACTCATCTCCTCTCTCTCTCTCTCTCTCTCTCTCTCTCTCTCCTCTCTTCTCTCTCTCACCTTTCTCCCTCCCTCTCTTGCTCTCTCCCTTTCCTCTCACCTCCCTCCCTCTCTCTCCTTTCTTCCTCTCTCTCTCTCCCCCTTTCTCTCTCTCTCCTCTCTCACGCCCCTCTCTCTATCCTCTCTCTCTCTGCTCTCTCTCTCTCTCTCTCTCTCTCTCTCTCTCTCTCTCTCTCTCTCTATCCCACCCCACCCACTCCATTCACCCAAATGTGTACGCAATATTATACTGTTATCATAAACAAACGAACACATTGGGCTTGTTGTTTGGCCGGGAAACAGACATTAGAGAGATATTATGTTCCCTCTCCATAGCCATTTGGCACATCACGCCGAGGGGAATTTTACAAATTCTCCTAATGGGGTTTTAATGATTATTTGGCCACATTTCTAATCTGACTCTACTATCACTATCCTTATGCTATTAATAGCCTGTAACAGCTTTTCATGGAAAATATGTTGTAATTTCATATTACATATTATGTTATTATGTGGAGCGCATGTTGAGTCAAAATAACACCCCTCCATGCAAACACACATTGATAAATATGTCAATACTAATATTAGCCTTCTTCATAAATCAAGAAATAATAGTTGTGAATTAAGAATAATATAGTAGCTGTTGATTGCTGCTGGATTATTACGCTGTTCTTGTGTGAAATTGTAAAGATTTCTTGCCAAATTCGTATTCAAATGCAAGAAGACGTGTGAAGAGACATGTTGTTGCTCTTGTTACATCGCATCATCCAAATACCGTTCATGTTCATGTTCATGTTCAGCAGCCCAGCGCAGCGTAGAGACACATGAACCGTGAGGTCTGAGGCCAGTAGGGGGCGCTCTAACCCTGCGGTCCGCCACCTGTTGCACGCCACGATTCCTCCACACAATACTGAGAGGAACTCGCGTCTGACAGACCAATGAAATGTATTTGAAAGGTAAAACATACAGTAGGCCTATATATATATATATATATATATATATATATATATATATACAACTTATATACATATATACGTAACATATATATATGTGTTACGCAGATATGTTATATGTATATGTATATAATATATACTGTATATGTATATGTTACGTAGATATGTTATATGTATATATGTATATATATCGAAAGAGAAAATATTATTAATTATATTTATAAATAATATCAGAACAAAAAAGTAATACAAAATATGATATGTCTACTCATATTGTAATAAAATAAACTACATTTATTTGGAAAATAATTATTAGAATTGAAATTCAACGTTCCAGGGGTGTAAAAAGTACCCAGAAATTATACTTAAGTGAAAGTATGGGTACCGTCTCAAAATCTTACTCAAGTAAAAGTCAGAGTATCTGGCTAAAAACACACTTGAGTAAAAGTCAAAAAGTTTCTACTTTTAAATGTACTTAAGTACTAAAAATTGCAAGGCCATGGGTGCTCGTCTTGTCCGTCCACGCCGACCGTTTCGTCCTCTTCATCACTCGTACTATCGTTTGTAGTCATCTTCTGTAGCTTGTCACTCTGACTGTCTATTCTTCTGATAGCAGGTGTTTCATCAAAGATCCCCGCTGTCTAGTCTTGCACAAGGACCAATCAGCATGGGTGTGGGCGGGTTAATCTTCCATTGATGGGGATTTGATTGGCTGTTTTTAAATAAAGTGCGGCCGCAGGATTAATAACGTTAACGTTAGTTCGGCCAGAGAAACAAATATACTAATTAAAATTGTTGGACCTGCGAGATTTGTACTTTGTACTTTGTAGGTCTGCATTTTAAATGTAAGGAGTAAAAAGTATGTTTTTTTTCTTTGAAATGTAATTGAGTAAAAGTACAAGTATACAAATCTAATAATACTCGAGTAAAGTACAAATCCCCAAAAACAGTACTTAAGTATTGTAACGAAGTACAATTACTCAAGTACTTTACACCCCTGCAACGTTCTAATTAATTAAAAATTGTAATGAATAAAATAGAGGAAAAAAACGAAAGGACTGAAAAAAATGAAGAAGAAGGCTATACTACTACTGTACTATAAGACACAAAGCAAACAGGCAAGTGGTTCCAGGTCCTCTGTTTGACGTAACGTCTGCACCTCGCCAGCCGCTGAAGACCTCATCACGTCTCACAGTGATGAGGTCACAGTGAGGAGCCTCTCTGCTGGAGCCATCAGCCTCCCCAAGTCATCACCAGAGGATAGCGGGGACACAACCACCGCTATCTCCACAGGGACAATGGACACACACATACACACGCACACACACACACATGCACACGCACACACACACACACATACACACGCACACACACACACACATACACACGCACGCACACACATTGACACTCCTGTACAGGAGATACAACAGCTGAACACATACACACACAGTGGCCTTTGAATCTTCACACATATCACTCCTTCTCTCTCCTTTCACCCTCCAATCCTCCATCTATCAATGTATCAATCACTCCCTCCTTCCCTCCCTCCCTCCACGCCTTATTCAACCTACCTCTCCCCCTTGTTCTCTCCCATCTCCTTACTCTCCCGCCCTCTCTCTCTCTCTCTCTCTCTCTCTCTCTCTCTCTCTCTCTCTCTCTCTCTCTCTCTCTCTCTCTCTCTCTGCAGCTACTGAGGCCCATGAGGTCTGACATGCAGAGGCAGTGATTCTGTAAAGGTCACAACCTCTCGCAGTGGGCACCGGCCGAGCTCCGTCCACCCCCCCCTTCCTCCTCACACACACACACACACACACAC
>PIJE02001455.1:59427-100757 GCA_002895965.2 Coryphaenoides rupestris
AGAGGAGGAGGAGGGGGCAGAGACCGGTGCCGCAACTGAGGCGAAGAAGATTGGTGGGTGAGAGGTTGAAGACCTTATAACAAGCAGAACAAAGACAGAAGGCGAGTGAGATAGCACAGACCAGGGGCCGTACTGCAGAGGGAGAGAGAGAGATGGGGAGAGAGAAAGAGAGATGGAGGGAGAGACAAAGAAAAAATAACTAATAAATAATAAGGATGGCAACACACACACACATTTAAAGAAGGGGTTTGGTCTTTTTAAATCGAACAGATAGGAAGGAAAGAAAAGAGGAGGAGGAGGAGGAGGAGGAGGAGGAGGAGGAGGAGGAGAGGGAGGAAGACAGGATGTGATGTGACAGCCGAGGCCTGCAGTTATAGCTGGCCTCCCGATGACTCCACTGTACACCGGAGACACACAAACAAACGTTGCTCTGAACACCACTCATCTCCTCTCTCTCTCTCTCTCTCTCTCTCTCTCTCTCTCTCTCTCTCTCAAGTCCTTTCTCACCCTCCCCCCTCTCTTGCTCTCTCCCCATGTTCTCCATCACCCTCCCTCCCTCCTCTCCTTTCCATGTTCTCTCTCTCCCTCCCCCTTTCTCTCTCTCACTCTCTCTCACGCCCCTCTCTCTATCTGTCTCTCTCTCTCTCTTTTTCTCTCTCTCTCTCTCTCTCTCTCTCTCTATCCCACCCCACCCACTCCATTCACCCAAATGTGTACGCAATATTATACTGTTATCATAAACAAACGAACACATTGGGCTTGTTGTTTGGCCGGGAAACAGACATTAGAGAGATATTATGTTCCCTCTCCATAGCCATTTGGCACATCACGCCGAGGGGAATTTTACAAATTCTCCTAATGGGGTTTTAATGATTATTTGGCCACATTTCTAATCTGACTCTACTATCACTATCCTTATGCTATTAATAGCCTGTAACAGCTTTTCATGGAAAATATGTTGTAATTTCATATTACATATTATGTTATTATGTGGAGCGCATGTTGAGTCAAAATAACACCCCTCCATGCAAACACACATTGATAAATATGTCAATACTAATATTAGCCTTCTTCATAAATCAAGAAATAATAGTTGTGAATTAAGAATAATATAGTAGCTGTTGATTGCTGCTGGATTATTACGCTGTTCTTGTGTGAAATTGTAAAGATTTCTTGCCAAATTCGTATTCAAATGCAAGAAGACGTGTGAAGAGACATGTTGTTGCTCTCGTTGCATCGCATCATCCAAATACCGTTCATGTTCATGTTCATGTTCAGCAGCCCAGCGCAGCGTAGAGACACATGAACCGTGACGTCTGAGGCCAGTAGGGGGCGCTCTAACCCCGCGGTCCGCCACCTGTTGCACGCCACGATTCCTCCACACAATACTGAGAGGAACTCGCGTCTGACAGACCAATGAAATGTATTTGAAAGGTAAAACATACAGTACGCCTATATATATATATATATATACAACTTATATACATATATACGTAACATATATATATGTGTTACGCAGATATGTTATATGTATATGTATATAATATATACTGTATATGTATATGTTACGTAGATATGTTATATGTATATATGTATATATATCGAAAGAGAAAATATTATTAATTATATTTATAAATAATATCAGAACAAAAAAGTAATACAAAATATGATATGTCTACTCATATTGTAATAAAATAAACTACATTTATTTGGAAAATAATTATTAGAATTGAAATTCAACGTTCCAGGGTATAAAAGTACCAGAAATTATACTTAAGTGAAAGTATGGGTACCGTCTCAAAATCTTACTCAAGTAAAAGTCAGAGTATCTGGCTAAAAACACACTCGAGTAAAAGTCAAAAAGTTTCTACTTTTAAATGTACTTAAGTACTAAAAATTGCAAGGCCCATGGGTGCTCGTCTTGTCCGTCCACGCCGACCGTTTTCGTCCTCTTCATCACTCGTCAACTATGCGTTTTTGTAGTTCCTCTTCTTGTTAGCGGTTGTCACCTCCTGACTTGTCTATTTTCTGATAAGCAAGCGTGTTTCATCGAAAGGATCCCCCTGTCTAGTTGCTGAAACCAAGGGACCAATCTAGCAATGGGGTTGTGGGTGCGGGTTCATTTTCCATTGATTGGGGATTTGATTTGCTGTTTTTAAAAATTAAAGGTGCCGGGACCGCCAGGATTAATAGACTTAACGTTAGGTTCGGCCCAGAGAAAACAAATTATACTAAATTAAAAATTGTTGGACCGTTGCGGAGCTTGCATCTGATTGTAGCTTGTAGGTCCTGCATTTTATATGTAAGTGAGTAAGAAAGCTATGTTATTTTTCTATTGAAATGTAATAGAAGTAAAAAAGTACAAGTATACAAATCTAATAATACTCGAGTAAAGTACAAATCCCCAAAAACAGTACTTAAGTATTGTAACGAAGTACAATTACTCAAGTACTTTACACCCCTGCAACGTTCTAATTAATTAAAAATTGTAATGAATAAAATAGAGGAAAAAAACGAAAGACTGAAAAAAATGAAGAAGAAGGCTATAACTACTACTGTACTATAAGACACAAAGCAAACAGGCAAGTGGTTCCAGTCCTCTGTTTGACGTAACGTCTGCACCTCGCAGCCGCTGAAGACCTCATCACGTCTCACAGTGATGAAGGTCACAGTGAGGAGCCTCTCTGCTGGAGCCATCAGCCTCCCCAAGTCATCACCGCAAGGATCGCGGGACACAACCACCGCTATCTCCACAGGGACAATGGACACACACATACACACGCACTACACACACACATGCACACGCACACACACACACACATACACGCGCACACACACACACATACACACGCACGCACACACATTGACACTCCTGTACAGGAGATACAACAGCTGACACATACACACACAGTGGCCTTTGAATCTTCACACATATCACTCCTTCTCTCTCCTTTCACCTCCAATCCTCCATCTATCAATGTATCAATCACTCCTCCTTCCCTCCCTCCCTCCACGCCTTATTCAAACCTACCTCTCCCCTTGTTCTCTCCCATCTCCTTACCCCTCCCCTACCCCGCCCGTCCTCTCTCTCTCTCTCTCTATCTCTCTCTATCTCTCTCTCTCTCTCTCTCTCTCTCTCTCCTCTCTCTCTCTCTTCTCTCTCTGCAGTACTGAGGCCCATTGAGGTCTGACATTGCTAGAGGCAGTGATTCTGTAAAGGTCACTAAGCCGTCCTCGCAGTGGCACGGCGGCCCGAGCTCCCGTCCAACCCAGCCCCTTCCTCCTCACACACCACACACACACACACACAACCACACAAACACACACTACACACACCCCACCACACACACACACCCACACACACACACAGGGACACACAAACACATGGGCAGATTGACAGTATCCACACACACACACACACACACCCACCACACACACAACAAACAAACAAACAACCACACAGTTGCTGTTCCTTTATAATGTGTATCAGTGATCAATTATGGATGCAAGTGTCTGCCAGGAGGAGTGCATGTCGTGTGTGTGTGTTACGGGCCAGCTGCGTATAACTGCCAACATAAACAGGGCAGTCGGACAACAAACATACTTGTGAGTAAAAGTCATTTATTAGACGAAACAATACAGCAAATACATGTGCCTAGGGGTGGTGTTGGTGATGAGTTGGAGGAGAGGAGTGTGTGGTGTGTGTGTGTGTGTGTGTGTGTGTGTGTTGTGTGTGTGTTGTGTGTGTGTGTTGGGTGTGTGTGTGTGTGTGTGTGTTGTGCATGTGTGTGACATGCGGTCAGTGAGAGAAATCCTGCTTAATTGGACTGCTCCAGTCTTGGGAAAGCCCTGTGCTGTTGCTGATCTGCTCTCTCTCCTTCTCCTCTCTCTCTCTCTCTCTCTCTCTCTCCCTCCTCTCTCTCTCTCTCTCTCTCTCTCTCTCTCTCAAACTGTGGCTGTACTGGCTGCGGTGTGTAGCTGGTAGGACAGCAAGTCTTTGAGTTGTGGAGAGCAGAGCTGTCCCGTCTGCCAGCTCTGGTCTAATTCATACCCACACCTTCACCTCCTCCTCCTCCTCCTCCTCCTCCTCTTCATCTGTTCATCTCACTTCCCTTCTCTTTCTCTCCTCCACTGCTGGGTGCACCTCAAGTATTCACCCCCCCCCCCACCCCAAGCCAGCCACCCCTCTTTCACCCACTCCTAGCTTTCTCTCTCTCTCTCTCTCTCTCTCTCTCTCTCTCTCTCTCTCTCTCTCTCTCTCTCTCTCTCTCTCTCTTTATCTTGCCATTTTGTCACTTGCTGTTTCTGCCACTTCCAAGCACACCGAATCACCCCCACCGGACACGCACGCACGCACGCACACACGCACGCACGCACACACGCACGCATGCACGCACACACACACACACACAGACAGCTCGCCCACCACCACCATTCCGTCCCCCATCTGCAACCCCCCCACCCCCCCACCACCCCCCACCACCCTCAACACCACTCTCTGTTATCGCTGTGCACCATAACTGCCAGCTCCACCCCCACCCCTCTCTCTCTCTCTCTCTCTCTCTCTCTCTCTCTCTCTCTCTCTCTCTCTCTCTCTCTCTCTCTCTCTCTCTCTCCCCCCCCCCCCCAGCTTGGTGGGGGTGACGGGGGGGCGCTGCCCTCTCGCAGGCTATGTTACAGCCGCTCACAAGAGGCGGACACTCTGGGCCAGCCAGGCCTCATCTGCTGTGACAACTCACATTACGTCCGCGGTCTCCCCATCTGATCAGCCAACATCCAATTCAATTAGTGCAATTAGTCCCGGACACCTCCCACCCCCCCGTTCCCAACCCCCCGCCACCCCCGCCCCTCCCACCCTCACCCGACACCCCATGGAGGAAACAAGAAAGAAGAACAGAATGGGGAAAAAACCTCCCATCAGAGAGTAACCGCCTCCTAACTCATAAGCACACACACATGCACACATCACATACCTACACACACACACACACACACACACACACACACACACATACACACATACAGACACACACACACACACACACACACACACATAGAGACACACAAACACACACACACACACAGATGTACCGTCAATTAGTCACATCGTGTATTGACACTTGTGTGCACACACACACGCAAACAGAACAAAATAGTTTTGTGCACAGGTACAAAAACCACGCACACAAAACTAGCGCTTCCCATGGTCTCGCGCTGATGACATCACCACGGACACCAGCACCCTGCTAAAGCCCCTTGGAGAGAGAGAGAGAGAGAGGGAGAGAGAGAGAGAGAGAGAGAGAGAGAGAGAGAGAGAGAGAGAGAGGGAGAGTGGGAGGGAGAGAGAGAGAGAGAGAGAGAGAGAGAGAGAGAGAGAGAGAGAGAGAGAGAGAGAGGGAGCGAGCGAGGGAGGGAGCGGGAGAGAGAGAGAGGGAGAGAGAGAGAGAGAGAGAGAGAGAGAGGGAGAGAGAGAGAGAGAGAGAGAGAGAGGGAGCGAGCGAGGGAGCGGGAGAGAGAGAGAGGGAGAGAGAGAGAGAGAGAGCCTCAGAGAACACACTGAACTGACGCCTTTTGTGTGAATCCCCCCCTCCCCCCCTTATTACTGTGGGCCCAGCCACACCTGGCCTTTGCAAATTAGGGCCCTGGAGAAAGAAAAAAAATGAAAATAAAATCAAGGACTGCGGGGGTGAGGGGGTGGGGGTCAGGGTGGGGTGCTCGGTGGTTTGGATGGATGAATGGACGGATGGAATGGGCTCGTAGGTGGCTGATTGGTTGGCTGGGCGGAAGGATTTGTAGATGGATGGATGGATGGATGAATAAATGAATAGATAGGCGGCTAGATAGATAGATTTATGGACAGACGATGGATGGTTGGTTGGCCGATGGATGATTTTAGATGGACGTTTGGACGATGAGTTGGATGAGATATGAATGGTTAGATGGCTGGAGGGTTGGATGGTAGCTGGAAGGTTGGATGGTAGATGGATGGACGTTTGGATGATGGTTGGACGGTTTGATGCTAGACGGACAGTAGGGTGATGGATGAGTGATAGATGGATGGTTGGATGACAGATGGATGGTTAGATGATGGATGGACGGTTGGATGATGGATGGATGGTTGGATGACAGATGGACGCTTGGATGACAGATGGACGCTTGGATGGACGGCCGGGCCGCGGGGCGCAAGCGGCGTTCCGACGGAGCGAGAAGTTAAGGACGGCTCTCTTGTACGGAGCCAGAGCCGGCGGGAACACGGAGCGCTGTGAAGGGAATCAGCGGCTGTGCCAGTGAGCAGCAACAATAGAGAGGCAGCCTATGTTCACCATGCGGCCTCTTCCATATTTATATCGCTTACATGGTCACTTTATCTGCCCATGAAAAACCCCTTTCAAGCCCACATGATTATTTTTCTGATTGATCAGGGCGGCAAAATGCGTAATGAGCCCGCCGCTTTTACAAGATAAACAGAGACACACCCCCAGACACACACACACACACACACACACACCCCACCACCTCCAGCCAGCGCCATCCGACATCACTTCCTGTGACCTCGGACAGTAACAGGAGTAACGGCGCCCTGCGACCAAAAGAAATATGACAATTCGCTTTTTTGATCAGACGGCGGTTTGACATGAGACATGGAAGATATCAGCCTCTGTTCTCTCTCTCTCTCTCTCTCTCTCTCTCTCTCTCTCTCTCTCTCTCTCTATCTCTCTCTCTCTCTCTCACTATCTCACTCTCTCCCTCCTTAACTCGCTCTCTTGTTTCGGCTCCCCATAAAGCGCGGCCCGACACGCCCGCCTTCCCTGCAGGCCATAATGCGTGGTGACAGCTCCCAGCTCCGTAATTGCCGATCACACCCAGATGGAGGGGTCCCTAATTTGCCGTTCCCAACACAGCCCAGGCCGCTCAGGCGTTGGTGGGGGGGTGGTCAGCGGGGCCTGGGGAGAGAGGGTGTGTGGGTGTGTGTGTGTGGGGGGGGGGGAGGGAGAAGGGAGAAGGGGGTGGGGGTGCAATTGTTGATTTGTTGGTTATAGATACAAGCGCTGTAAACACCCCGGACTGTGTGCCGACAGTTTGGCCGGGGTTTTGTTCACACGTTGGCCCTCGACCCCCGCGCCCCTCCCCCCTTCCTCCTCCTCCTCATCCTCCTCCTCCTCCTCTTTGTCCTTCCTCCCGGTTGCTTCCGCACAGAACCACTTCCCCTCGGCCTCAACACTCATACACACACATGCGGGCTCACTCACGCTCACGCACTTACATTCACACTCATTCACACAAAATGCATGCATGCTCACACATTCATGGACGCAAACACGTGCACACACACACACACACACACACACACACACACACACACACACACAGCTCAATGCAGTATGTTGGACCTGGAAGGATAGAAGTGCTGAATGCCCATTGGACGATTAGACTGGAGGGCTGTAATGAGTGAGAAGATTGTTTCGGGAATGGACGTGTGTGTGCATGCACATGTGTGTGTGTGTGTGTGTGTGTGTGTGTGTGGGTGTGTCTACATGTGTCTGTGTGTTTTCCTTCGCCGTCATTAACAACATATTGCTGGGCCACCCATGAATGGAAGTCACCCGTGTGGCGGTGAACGGGCGTGTCAAAAGAACCAGGACTCCAGGGGTTATAGGTGGCGGGAGGGTGGGGTGGGTCGCGGTCATGATGATGGCCCCTGTGTGGTCCTGGGTGTTGCAGCTCCATGGGACCCCTGCCACCCCCCAGGGTTCTAATGAGGGCAACCTCCTCTGATCCCCCCCCCTCCATCCACCCCCACCCCAGGCCTGGAGCGCCAAGCACCGCCCAAGAGAGCCCCCCGTGTGCCATCTTGTCGGTGTGACACCCTGCTCCTCCGATACAAACGCCACCAAGAGATGGACTGGGAAAGGATAAACTAACTAATTATGGGACGGCTTGTGAGCGAACGAAGGTTCTTTGCCAACAAAAGCTCTTTGTGGACTGTGTTCATAAACGCTGTTGGCAAACGTCAGCAAACTAGTTACGAATGACAGACATCTTGGATTCAGTTGCCGATTGACTGGTTTGCTTCATTCCCAAAATGGAGGCCCCAGCTGCATCTTAATCTCCACACTAGCATACTGCATAGTAGGCCAGAGTAGTAGGTAGTATATGCAAAAACATATTTCCACGGAGTATGCAAAGAATAGTATGCTGAAATAGCCGGGTGGTGTACTATTTCGGTGTTTTTTGCAAACTACAGACATAGACTCACTTGCATAACCCAAAATGCCAAAACCTCCAACGTTATTAATAACCTCTCCAACCCGAGACCAGAAGCAACCCCAATGAACAGGCAACTCAAATCCCAAATTTAAAGCGTGTTTATAATACATAAGTTATTATTATTATTGCAATCACTTGGTGGGTTTGTAATGGGGTTGTAGCGTGTCGTCATCAATAACAGCTAGGAATTCGGTCAGCTTGAATTCCGCGACCACAGTATGTCCAAAAACATGCATCATTTTGTCTCACATACTTTCAGTACGCCAGAAGACAGTACACACTGTTGCGTGCAGTAGGTAATGCGCAGTTTCGGATGCAGCCGGAGCCTGAAATGGAGCAAATATGGGGTGAGGTTCAGCTAAGCCCAGATAATTACCCAGCATGCAACAAGTTTTACACTCGATTGCTTCTATTGCGATGGCAGACCAGACACATTGAGAGATGTGTCTGCGGATGTTGACACATGTGGATGTTGCTAAACACTTGCAACACCAACTGGTGAACGCAGACCTATTCACCTGTAGCTCCTTTCTTCATTTTTTTCCTTTGTTAAACATGAGTTTAACATCCAACATCCATTATCATTGGGGCGTTCAGCACGAGGGCAAAGAAAACGGTTCTGATTAAATAAGATGTTGAAAGTAGCGTGGACTTTGTAATGAGACTTAACATAAGAACGGAAGCGTCTTAAGAAACGATAGATTAACTTCTTTTTCATCACATTTTCTTCTTCAACTCGTTGCTATTGACTGTCTTCTAATTGGCCACGCTCATCTATACTTAACTACTCATCTATTAGTTAATTTCATCTGATTGTTTTGTTTTTCTCATGCCATGTCGCAAACTCACCTGTTATTTCCGATCTGACCACTCCCCCTGTGCTATGCAATCACATCGTGTCCTTCACCTGGTTGGCTCCGCCCATCTCCTCACCTGCAGCGCATTCCCTCGCTAGTCCCTCAGTATAAAGACCAGGCCACTTCCCTTTGTTCCCTGCCAGATTGTCTGATTAGCCAATTTCCTGGCATGCTACTTTAACCTTGCCTGTTTACTAAAATAAATTGTCACAGCTCTTCCATTTGTCCCCTTGTCATGCTTTTGGGTTCAAACCTGCCAGTACCAGAGAACTTTAAACTGAATGTGTGAATGCTAAAATGTAGTAATTATCAGTGAGTTCTAAAAGGGACATTGCTTCTCAATGTCAACTAGCAATTACCAGTTTTGGACTCATGATGCTCAAGTTAAATTGCAAAGTCACTTTACACACTGAACGCCTTTGTTTAAAGACTCTGGCCAATGAATGGATGTCACGACTTCCTGTACAAAACCTCACTTAGAGAGGGAGAGAGAGAGAGAGAGAGAGAGAGAGAGAGACTTTATTTTGAAATCGAACATTGTGCGCCTGTATGTGTGTGGCCGTGCACGTGTCCATGCCGCAATATATGGTGACAAAAGGTGTACGAAAAAAACCCATTTTGCTAAAGTCTGTGAAAAAGTGTCTTCAAATTTAGTGGACGCCTGTACTCTGCCCTAGATAATGACAATAAAAGCCCCTGTAATAGACCATACACAGTGCTCCCATGGTCAAACAAAGCTGTCCTTGAGGTATGGCGGCCGTTTATCTGTGAAGGCGTAGGCTCAGATCCTCAGGCGTAAAGGAAAACAAATTTAATGGGAGAGGTTAAGCAGAGAAACAGCTCTTCCACAAAAGCCATGGTCGGCATGTTTTTATTTATTCATTTTAGTGAACCAGCTACTCCCACCACTGGCATCGCCAGCGTCCACCACATGGCTGATTGGCTTAAAGGCCTATACCTCTAAAGGAGACCTGTTCACAGACTGCCAGATATCATATCACAGTCTTGTTTATCTGAAGAGAGACTAACCAGCCTCATAACGAAGGCAGAGACGAGGATGACGGATAAATGTTTTACGTGACTTTTATAGGTAGTAACGCTTTGGTTCAGGACGGAAAACAAAAGGATAGAGAGCTTTGGATGTCCTTGAATCCAGCAGTGACAACAGACAGTGTAAAGTGAGGTCTTTGAGTCTTTTGTAAGTGGGATTTATCTAGCGGAGGCTCAGTTATTGCTGAAAGAGAGCCACGAAAGCTTTCCTTTACCCCCCTGTCACTATCAATGCCAATAGGACAAGGGCAAAATACAATGTGTTCTGGCTTTATGTTCAACATGGCCTCTTTGTCCTGACAGCAAAGATTCCTTTACCTTTCTGGCTCCAAAGTTTAGCAAATTGAATCAGCTTTTATGGTTGCGCACATCACGCTTTGTGTAGGCTACGACGTGTGTGTGTGTGTGTGTGTGTGTGTGTGTGTGCTGAATAGTTTCAGAGTTGCACGGCACAGATCGATTCTATGTGCATGCAACAAAAGCCACAAACATCACTGGGGAATCATACATTTGTATTTAATACTTCCTTACTTCTAACCATCTGTTCTTGGTTGAATTGATCGAAATGAATTAGGCCTACATCGATAAATAAATAAATAAAAATACAAAGCATGATGAATAAATGTTAGCAAGGTCACATAAGCTGACGTACAATCAAATCAAGACATTCTACAATTGTACTACATACAGTGGTGCCTCCAGAAAGATGTTATAGGGGTGACTAGATGGGCCACTGAATATCTTGGGGTGGGCCAGTGATTGTATCAGGGTGGCCCTGGACCCCCTGGCCTCCCTTTCTGGGCGCCCCTGCTTACACGCCACAAAAGTACAACAGTTAAAAGACAGTTGGTGGAAATACATTTGTATATATTTCAATGGATCTACCATACCTGAGTATACTGCACTACAGACATACAAAATCATGGAAGAGAGATACCATGGGGGACCAAGGGTAACATGTGGACCAGGCCTAACATGATGACCAGGGCTAACATGGTGAGCCTGAGTTAACATGGTGAGCCTGAGCTAACATGGTGACCAGGGCTAACATGATGACCAGGGCTAACTAACATGATGACCAGGGCTAACATGGTGACCAGGGCTAGCATGATGACCAAGGTTAACTAACATGATGACCAGGGTTAACATGGTGACCAGGGCTAGGGATGAGTGGGGATCAACTGGTGATGGATGTCTTGTGTCCATGTGGGAGTGTGTATGTTTGGTGGCTGGCTTAATTGGAGTCACCTGGCCCACCAAACATACACACTCCCACATACCCCCAACACTGAATTGAGGTTGGGGATAATACAACAGCACCATGATTTATGGTTCAAATATTTCTCTGTATGGTAGAAAATACATTGACATTAAATTAGTTTGCATCACTTCCGAGCGAGTGTGCAATCATGCCTGCGTATCACACAGTGCAGTGCGTTTGGTGCCTTGTTCGTGGTCCCACAGTTCAAGATTCAGATTCAAATTGTAGTCACTTCATTTATAGCGTGTGGACAGGGCCAGATTACACAATGGGCATTCTGGGGGCCCCGCCCAAGCTGATTTTTACCTTTTTTTATACAATGAGTGGGATTTTTAAACGTACCTTTTTTTTAACCAAACCAAAATTATATGATTGGTAAAATACAGTAGCTTGCTTGGTAGCCAAAATGAAACAAGCAGAAGTGGGTGCAGCAAATGAAAGAGAAAATTAGAAAAAGAAGGGAAACCTCCCTACAGCCACTGGCCCTTACTATTAAGAAGTGTGCCATCAATTGACACATTTCAAGCTAAAAATACCAGGATGGTAAATGCTGTTAACATGAATGTCGTTCAGCAAGATGACATGCAAGCTTGCACAAGCACATGCAATGACCATCAGGAACTTGCACTTTGTTGAAGTTATAACTGAGTTTGCTCATAGGAAAGCCTGGAAGAAGACTTTCTAAGGGCAAATGGGGGGAGGGGAGTTGGGGAGGAAGACATTATCAAACGGACAGACAGACAGAGAGCAGAGTAGGAGAACAAGACCAAAAAAGCAACTGGAGAGAGGAGAAGTGGAGAAGAGGAGGAGATCATCAGACAGACAGACAGACATACAGACAGACAGACACAGAGACAGAGACAGCCCCTGGAGAGCAGAAGAGCAGAGCAGGAGAAACAGTCTAGAAAGAGACAGCAGCAGGTGTGTGCAAGAGGACAAGATTAAACATATTATCATTATAAAAAAAGCTACAAATCTCTGTCTGCTTTATTTTCCATTTAATATTAGATATGTTATATATATGTTAAGACTTTTAGTCAAGCTATAATGGTTACTTTCAATGGTTCATTTTCGTTTTCCAATGAGGTACAGTGCTGTCCATATTGAATTAGAACAATTCTGTATATGTCCTGTATGGTATGAGATATATAGAAAGAAAGAAAACCCGGCCACCAAACCAAGTTGGCTATAGGGGCCCATCAAACGTTTGTGCCCAGAGGTCTGTGACTTCATGATCCTGGCCTTTGTGTGGCCATGGCTCCATTAGGAACCTATTAATTCTATGAATGTAAGAATGGAGCTTGTTGTCCACAGGACCTTCAATGAAAGAACATACCATTATGGAAACCCACAAACAGGTTCTTATGAAACTCAATGGTAGAGGTCACTTCTGTCTAAATTCTGCAGGTGTGGGTGCAGGTACAACAGTGGAGGTGCAGAACAACAAGCAAGTCAATGCCAAAGAGGGGAAAAAAGAGACAAAAGTGAGGCGATGTGTGAAGTCATGAATTTTATCGACCTTAAAAGGAAAACTTTAGGTTTGAGGAGGTAGAAACCCTTACAGAGGCAAGCCTAAGCCACCCTGAAGACCAGACTGCAGGGTTTGTGATAAATGAGGGCTACATACAGGACTACAAAATGTGTTTGATGGAGGATAGTTGGTAGGATAGTTGGTAGTTTGGCACACAACTAAAGTTCACTGACTAAATAAGCTACTGATCGCCCCTTTCTAAGCATCTCAAAGGGAGAGTAAACACAGGAGTCGCAGATAGGTTAGAAACACAAAAGTTATATAAGTATATCGTATTATATATATTTTTATATATTAAATGTGTTAATGTGCTGCCAATTTATGAGCACATTATTATGGAAATATTTTTATGTAGGCCTACGCTTTACGTTTTCTGGTCAATGTTGCAAAAGAAAGCACACAACATTACATAACTACATTGTCATCGTGGCAGGTTCTTGTTTCGTTCTTGATAATGAAGTTATGTGTTCACACCACACCAAAGCATCCACATGCAACACTACCTGGGCCAGAGGTCATTTAATAAAATTCAGTTTAACCTCCTTTAATGCTGAATTCCCCCTCCTCAAGTAGCCTATAGGCCTAATAACTATCAATCTGCATTTAGCTTACCACTTTTCATGCAAATAACAGAAGCATTTGACAAAAATCTGCTGTACACTACTTAATTTGGGGAAAGCGCAACTAAAATGTATAAGATAAATAACAGAAGAAAAGAAAGAAAAGAGAAAGACCATAGTTTTTTTACATTTGGATCCCGGATTGGAATTCAAATGATTGTGGCCACACTGTGCTGTGGTGCTGCTGTGGCCCTCAGCACCCCCCCCCCCCCCCCCCACCCCGCTATGCAACCCTTGACCCCGCGCACCTCTTTCACTGTCACATGACCGTGCAGGTGTGGAGGGGTCCCTGCCCTCTCCGACCCCTCAATTAGTGACCCTAATTAGCGAAGAGGCTCCCCCGTTGGGCCACTGAGCTGCTTTATAGACGCAGGGAGGGCGGGGGGGGGAGGGGTTGCGTGCCTCGCCGCCATGGGAGTGTGGACCCTGCACATTCACCCACACGCATTCAACAAGGTGCTTTCAAGCACAGTGCATGCCGTTTTGTTACAATCCTGTGATTATAATGTTGTTGTTGGTTCTTATTGGGGGGGGCGGGGGGGGGGGGGGGGGGGGGGGGCGTTAAAACTGTTAAATTATTAACTGCGTACAGCTGTCAAAAAAACCGCTATATGAAACGGAAAAAAGAACAATTGAATGCTGAAAAACCTCAATATTAGTTTAATTAGGCCTTGCATTTGGTCTTCATCCCTTCTCAAACATTATTTCACAGATATGCTCATAAAGTAATGAAATCAGAGGTGAGAAAACCACAAGGAAATTATTCATAATTTATTTTGTACATGCTTTATTTCTAGGCCTATAGCATAGATGTCTTTGCCGAAAAAAATGTAAACCTATTTTGCAGGCAATACACTGTTATACTGCAGCTATCTACAATTAAAATGATTTACCGTCAGAAGAATAAAAAATATGTTATATGATAGGCTATTATACTTGTATAGTGAATTATGGTAGGCTATTTCTTCTTTCTTCTAAAACGTTTTAATAGGCTACGTTTAATACTGTCCCGTTAAACATCGAGTGCATTTATCATGAAAATATTTTAGAACATGTTTATTAAAATACTAATACTCATTTTAGGGAAAACAGCATCACAAAACAAACGAGCAAAATGTTTTGTATATACAATATATATATATATATATATAGAGAGTAAATAAATATAGGCTTCATAATTACACATATAGCCTATTTTATGTTTATTATTTGAACAATTAGTGATAACCTTAGTTTTATTTAGCCTACTAAAGGTTAATTAATGTGCATTGATTTGTTTTCTATTGCGGCGTCCACAAGTGTGCATGAGTGTGTTGTCTGCAGGGAGATGAACAACTAACTGAGGACACTGAAGTCTTCCTAATGAAAAAGCTTTCTAGTGAAGAGCATATTCAAGCATATTCATCACCGCTGTGTTCCTACTTCTCGTCCACCATCCGCAGAAAATAGCTGCAAAACCAACATTAACATTGAACAACTTTGAGAATACCACTTTAATTTCATATCAGAATCATTTTGAAATTGGGTTTCTTTCAAGTGAAAGCTTTCTTGAATTTCTGAGGTCTTTTCTTTTGGTCATTCAATATAGATGTTCTATCTTGTACATATATTTGTATCGTAGAATATATGTCTTTAGAGGTGTGGCCTCAATTATTATTCTTATTCGTATTATTATTATTTCACAAATAATGTCATATCACAAATAATGTTCCGAATCGCGACACGACCTCTCCTCTCGCCGACGAGCAGTTTACCCTCCAAGGCTCCGGGGCCTCACCGCAGGGCCCCCCGCCACCTCCCTTCCTTCCTCCTCCTCCCTCTCTTCCAGAACAGGCCACCCATCTGGTCTCCCTTTCTGCCAGTCCTCTCGCCTTCTTTCCCTTGTTCCAGCAAAAGGTGCCAATCACGTTAATTGGCCCCCTATGGCTGCATTGTGGCCGCTGCCCGGTCTGAACCTGCAGGGGGAAGCTGGGGTGACTCTGCACGGCTCCGCTGTTCTGGTGGCTATCAGGCTCACATGCACCCACAAATACACATGGATTTCTTTCTCTTCATTTTGGATATTCAGGAATGGCAATTCATGTTTTGTGTTGTTGTTTTTAATTATAGGCCTAGACCTACATTTTGATAATAATAATGTTGATGATAATTCGTCGTAAAAGTAATGAATAGGGTTAACCGCCACGAGATTTAATGTGGTGGTTAATATGTTGTAATGAGTGCATTTAATGCGGTGTAACACGAGGTTGTCGTCTTAGATAAACACACACACACACACACACACACACACACACACACACACACACACACACACACACACACACACACACACACACACACACACACGTCCAATCAGCTCTGGTATGTGAATTGGGAGATGCAATAGAAGAAAAAAAACACCAGAATCAAATTACATATACATATATATTGTATGCATGAATAAAAATACATATTGTACATAATCTTGACCGAGCGTCAACAGAGCCATCTGGAGCCCACAACAGAAAAAAAATACTCTTCAATAAGTGCAAATGGTTAATGAGAAACAAATTATTATAAAGCATATATGATGTCTTTTTGTCCTGTTCGTTCGTTGAATGTTCATTAAATGTTTTCCTGTTCAAAAATCCCATAGAGCTTGTGCAAAGATCCATATATACATACACACATGTCTACACCATATGTATACATATATGCAAATAGAGCTTGTTGGTTGTTTTAAGCGGAGCTGGTGCTGTAAACATGACACAGTTACTGCTGAGCAGAAGGAGAGAGACCGGCCCACTGTCCTGCGTGAGAGAGGCAGGATCATTGCTGTGCATTAAAAGAGCAAAACACATATAGATTTCGTTTTGGGCATCTTTAAACGAACTTAACAAAACAGCCAAATAATTCTAGAATCAACCCATCGCGCCTTAACGAACAAATACGATTTTTTTTTTTAACAGGAGGCTTTACCAAGTGTAAGATGTTTTACAGAAAACCCTTTTAGTGATCATTCGTGAAGATAAAAATATCTCTGTAAAGGCAAGGATTGATTGGCTGATATGTTTGAGAAGGTTGTATTTTTCCACGCACATGGGCTATATGCATACAGGCATACACAACAAATACTTCATTTAAATCTACTCACAACAGACGTCCATTTGTTCATTCCAATTGACTTAGGACATTTCTAAGAGATGCAGTCTTTGTACTGTGTGGTGTTTTCCTCCAGTTAAATCAGTGAAACTAAATAAATAATTAATTAAGCAAGCAGAAAAATGAATGGGTCAGTGTGTAGGGCTCAGGCCTACTTGTTATTCTTTTTTTACAACACAGTTAGACTAAATAAAAGCCCTTGGATCTCACAGGGGGACCGGCGTTGTGAATTTCAGAGCAATTCTATCCAAGCCGAATGGAAGATACTGAATTAAAAAAGTGTACAAAATAAAAGACATGCGAGAAAGAGTGGCACCCTGTACAGTACGGTGGGTGAACCTCCCTGACCCCTCGGCTCCATCGCTCTCTGCTCAATATTTGATGGCGAGGCGTGTGCATTATGGATGGTGCTTATCGAACATAATACCGTGTTGAGCAGCAAGCCACAGTTGTACGGACGCGAAAAGCGAGAACAGGGCCGTCCGCCGGGTCCCGAACACAACACAGCTCAGCCGCCCAACTCTCCCACTACAGGGGCGTCAAAAGGAACGGGCGGGAGGGGGCCGGGAGACCCGCAAGCTCCGCAGACGGTTCACGGTTATAGAAACCGGGGGTCACAATCCTTTTCATTCATACTGCGATAATCTTTTGCTTGTGGCTCAAAGGACCTACGGCGCTGCTCTAAATGTAGCCTACCTTGACCTTGTCTTGTACATGACCAGAGGCAATTTTAATTAATGTCACGTTGCTATAGTGGCTTCTCTTAAATTGATGTCACGTCACCTCAACTGAGCCAAGAGAAGCGAGCGTGGGGAATTGAATAAAGCCAACAATGAGATGAGACACACACAAAAATAATAGATATATTGAATGAGAATGGAGGGGGAAGAGTAAATACCAGAAGCGCCAAACAGGTGGGAAATATAATGAAAAGACGGGGCAAGGGGCCTCTGCTCACCCACACACTGAGGCCAAAACAATGTAGGCCTGCATTACAGGTTTAGTCCTGATTTCAATTGGACAAGGTGTGCACCGAGAAAAAAATAAAAAATAAAAAGGGAATTTGTCACTTTACCTGCCTTTATCAAATGTCACACTTTTTTGGTTGCCTATAGTCTTGGACTATGCGGAACGAGACCAGAACGTGGCCCGTTGGTGGGGTCAATTTAATTGAATTTTTATTAAAAGCTTGAAGCAACTTACGGTAAATATAAGGGATAAATAATCTGCACTGTTGCAGGTGAAGGAATCGAACGAGCTGAACTCAAAACGGCACAAAAGTTGATCTCGACATGTACATGGAAATGTAAAAATTCCTGAATTTTGATTAAAAAAAAAATCAATGGGGGGGGGGGGGGGGGGGGTGATCACAAAAACTGCAGAGGTTGTTGCTCATGTCAGGGGTTTAATTAAAATGTTTCTCAGTGCTGAAGTCTGGGTTATGTTATGCTGGTGTCGACATGATGCATTTAAATAAAGTTGGGGGGGGGGGGGTAAACAGGGTGGAATGCGGAAGTAAAACCTAAAGATGCGACAACATAAAGTGCTTTGAATCATGGGAATAAAACGACCATGGTCACAGTCAAAAGGGACTCATATTTGGGGAGCAAATATTGGTGTTAAATAGAAAACAATTATATCTATATATATATAGCGATATATATATATATAGATATATATATATATAGCAGGTGCCGACAATCAGTTTTTTTAGGAAAATACAAACATCCTTCTTCAAAAAAAAAAGAAAAAAAGCGTATTATTTTGAGGCAAAGTTTCAAACCGTAGCACCTCTGTCTATTGCAACCAAAGCGTGTGCATATCAGAGTTCTGTACAAAAGACATACGCGGGATCCATGAGATGTGTGAATTTGATGTGATCTGTAGCGGACAGCACTCTTCCATTCACTTAAAGTGTGCTGGAAAAACCTTGAGAACCTAAAATGTAAACAATGTTGAAGAAATAAACAAAACAAAACAACCCAACAATCATAACAATCAACAACGACGGCAACATCAACAACAATAACAACAACACATTATTTAGATGAAACAGCAGCAGAGGTTTGCCAGTGTTTGTATAGGACGAGAGTTTGTAAGGGACTGAGTGGGTCGCTGTGTGTGTGTGTGTGTGTGTGTGTCCATGATAAGAGGTCTGGGTGATGTTCCCACGTCTCCATAATGAGTTCCTGTTCATACAATGCTGCTGGTGGGTGCAAGTGTTGCCTGGCAACAATAGGTCCCCCAGGGGAGGAACCCAAAACAAAAATAAAACCGTCCACTTGAAATCCTTGAGCACCAAAAAAAACACCTCCTGTGAAGTCTTCCCAAAAGCTGTTGTCGTTTTTGTTTTGTTTGTTTGTGTTTTTTTGTTTGTTTGTTTGTTTAAGCCATCCAAGGTGATCATATTTAGGATCAGTCGACGTATAAGCAAGGGAGGGCTCCGTGCGTTGTACGGCAGACAAGTAGTATTTGTGTGGCTGGTGATTTAGAGATTTGAAAATGGGCCCATCAAATGTCTCATAATGGGCCTGATGTCGGTGTACTGAGGTGGTAGGAAAAATAAAAAGTGTAGCACCACCGAAGAAGAGTAGGAAATCCAGAAATACTTTGGCAAGAACATGTTTACAAAGCCATCCATTTCAAAACAACCCTTCTTTCTTTTTCATACTATTTTTTCATTTCATAAAATAGGAACCTGGCATAGATCCCTTGACAGATCTTCTGATACAGAACCACAAGCAAATAAAAAGGATTTCACAAAATAAAAACACTATTTGACAATACAGACAGTCTGGTATTAGAATGCTATGATTCAATTTTTTTAAGTAGGGAGATAGCCAATGAACTAAAATGGCTGTTAGCAATTAAATAGATTAAAACTGTGCTCGTCAAACTATCACAGGTCCTCCAAATGACAAAGCTACACACCGTCCCAGTCTAAGCTGAACAATCAGGTTTGATTTTTTTCCTTCATTTTTATTTTACCTGAATTGAAAATCAAAAGCCTATAATAGATAAAGAATACAACACTCACAAACGCCATCAGACACGAAAATACGAAAAATGGCACGAAATATCCCAGTCTTTCGAAAATCACGCAACAGAAGTACATATAGTTAACTTCAAAAAATCACAAGCAAGGTTTGTCTGTGTGTGTGTGTGTGTGTGTGTGTGTGTGTGACACATTCGGCCTCACACCGTCGTTGAAACAACAGTTGCCGGTGTGAACCGTTGTGAGAGCACAGTGCTGTAAGAACATGTTCTACTTTTTCCTCCTTATTCTCTTCTCACATTGCTCACCATCTGACATCCCTAAGCTCCGCCCATCTCTCTCTCTCTCTCTCTCTCTCTCTCTCTCTCTCTCTCTCTCTCTCTCTCTCTCTCTCTCTCTCTCTCTCTCTCTCTCTCTCTCTCTCTCTCTCTCTCTCTCTCTCTCTCTCTCTCTCTCTCTCTCTCTCTCTCTCTCTCTCTCTCTCTCTCTCTCTCTCTCTCTCTCTCTCTCTCTCTCTGAGCCTTGTTACACATCCACAGTGTTGTAGTTGTGTGTTGTGGGGTGAGACAAACCGCTCCTTACCTTCATCACCCCCACCATACACCCCTCTCTAAAAACAAGTGGGGGTGGGGGTGGGGCAGCCTCTGGTTTAGGACACCGTCTTCTTCCCCCCGAGGCCGACCTCTTTCCGGTCCAGCCTCATGTACGGCTCGAAGGCAGAGGAGCCGCAGCCGTAGGCGGACGTCAGTTCGTGGTGCGGCATGCCCAGCAGCGGCATGGAGAAGCACAGCGGGTGCGGCGGGGGCACGCCCATGGGAGGCGAGGCCCCGGGGCCGCCCAGCGAGGCCAGCGACAGCCCGAAGCCCCCGCCGCCCGGCAGGGACGTGGGCGGGTGGGGCAAGCACACGCCGCCGCCCATCCCTGCCGAGGGGGCGGAGTTGGTGGTCAACGCCCCGGCGGCCGAGACGCCCAGCAGGGAGCCGGCGGTGGAGTGCGGCGGCAGGGGCCCCAGGAGGGGGCTGCCGGAGGCGGGGGCCGGGGGCCCCGACAGGAGGCGGCCCTGCTCCAGCAGCCGCAGGATGTTGCACGTGGCCAGCGACTCGGAGGTGGAGGAGCCACGCTTGTCAGAGTCTCGGGTGGTGTCCTTCTTCTGCTTGGTGCGGCGATTCTGGAACCATACCTTCACCTGAGAGACAGAGACAGAGAGAGAGAGAGAGACAGAGAGAGAGAGAGACAGAGAGTCAAGAGAGAGCGAGACAGAGAGAGAGAGAGAGAGAGAGACAGACAGAGAGACAGAGAGAGACATATAGGATATATTGGCCGGGCACATCAACTTGTCTGGTCTGGGATGAGTGGAAGTAGCACCTTGTGAGCAGCGTGACGTACAACGTATACGGATAACGAGGGGGCAGCACGCAATACATATAGCCGCAAATCTGTAATACCTGCATGTATAATGGAGCACTGAGAGAGAGCAAGAGCGAGAGAGCAAGAGAGAGATCTCATTGGATCAGTGCTGTTGTTTTTCTGAACGGATTTGATCACGGTTGGTTCCGTGCACTTTGCATCTCTCACAGTTCAGGGCCCTTGCAGGGCTGCAAGTGCACACGTGGGAGAGGTCAATGATATCAAGAGCGGAGACGATGTGTGCTTGTGACAGTCAGAAAACTAGTCCCGTCCCCGTCCCCAGCACCACCAAAACACTAGCTAACCTGATAGCATCACCACAAGGACAACACACAACACACAAAGGGATTTATCAATGTCGCTCTGCTCCAAAATAGCCACCGGAGTCCGCAGTTATCATCGGACGCAAAAACAGGGGAAGTATCAATCTATCTATCCATCTATTACGAAAACACAACACAATATTTTCACCACAAACAAACAAAACAATGAATGGATGCATGCATGCACCCCAAAAAAGAAATAAAAACACGGAAGAAAGGCACCAAAAAAAAAAAGAAAATCCATTATCGTTATTATTAATATCATCGCAACCATAATCAGCACGTGCCTCTCGCTAATCTCCCGGATGAACCTATGGCAGGGCGGCGGCGTGCGAGCCCCTCATGGCACCGGCAGGGGATTAGGAGGAGAAGCGTGTTGAACTCTGCTTGTCCTTGTCGCTCATGTTAAATGGATGAGCACAGAGCACCATTTTACTTTAATGTATAGTGTGCATGTGTGTTCATGTGTGTGAGATAGGGAGAGTGTGTGTGCATCCATGTCTGTGTGGGTATGCGTGTGCGTGTGTGAGAGAGAGAGGGAGAGTGTGTGTGTGTGTCAGAGAGAGAGAGAGAGAGAGAGAGAGCGAGAGAGCGAGAGAGCGAGAGAGGGGGGCACGACTTCTGATTGGAAGACACGCAGATGGGGTCACAGCGGGGTCAGATCGCGGAGAGGACAGCTGGGAAAGCTAGCTTTGAGAAAAGCGCGTCGCATGAAATATGCATTTTCGCCGTCATATTTTTCTCTGTATCACTGTACCAGCTCCCCCCCCCCCCCCCGCCCTGCGGACACACAGCGACGCAAGACAACTCTCAACCCTCACGTGGGTTGTTGTTCTGAACACAGAAACACACACAAACATCCCAAACAACCACAGTCCCATGCACATATGGCAACGACCAAACACGCCAACATGCACGCTTAGGAAACAAAACCAAGGCATGAAAACAGCATTATGGGAGTTGAAGTTCTGTTTGCAGCACTGTACTCTCAACAATTCATTCTGTCAGCGCTGCACTACATTTCCACAAAAGGCCTTTCGACCTCCAGTCAGCGATTGGCCGAAGCTGATGCAAAGCTGAACACTGCATCGTGATCGGTCAAAATACCTTGGATCCGGTTCTGGATACGGGTACTAGAAAATGTGGCTCACAGGCCAACATGTAGGCTGGAGCATTTAAAACAAAATTGTGAGATCCACGCCCCCCGACCCTTCCACAAGGGTCACGTCACATGTCAAATGTTTGGCTCCCATGTGTGACCCTTGCACATGTACAGTTAACACATCCCTCACATGATCTGTGAGGTCCAATTACTCCCACACATAGGTTGGACTTAATCAGGCCGTTGGATGTGCTTGCCAAAACATATTTGACCACCATATTCATTTACTGACGTATTTAAAGGCATTTCGCTTCTGGGTGTGAGTGGCTGTCTGCCCTAATGAGTTGCACAACCAAGGTCTGATATTATTCATCAATTTCAAAAGCGTTCACTTGAACGCTTAAGGGTTCATCGTCTTGCCCAAGAGCACTTCAGTAGAAACCGGAGGTGTAGATTTCCTATTACACCGCCGGCCCTGATAAGAGTTTACCTGAGCGTTCTTTTGGCCACAAGTCTCTTTTTGCGTCACCTCTTCATGTCAAGTGTGGTGGCTAACCATCAAGTGGCTAAGGTGTCATATCCCCCACCTTGAAAAGTGCTATATAAATTAAATGAATTATCAATATTGTCAAGTGTAAGGTAGTAGTCAGATTGCTGTTGTACACAAGTTCTATAGGTCTTTGGAGCCAATGTATTTTCAACCTGTCCAGTAACTCAGTTGTATGTAGTTAATAATAAGCCATGGAGTGGAAGCGCGTGTAGGTTAAGAGAAGCCCGGTCTGCATGCGTTCGCCATAGACCAGCTGGTCTTTACATCTCGACGCATTCATTAAAGCGAGACCCGAGGTGACGGCCAAGATAAAACATCAGCCATCCATGTGGCCTTGGAAAAACTGCCGATCCGCATCAACCGTGCTTCTGAGCTCTTGGTTCAAACTATTTAAGCTGCTGTGGCCACTTGACATTGGATTTACGCATAATGACAACCCTTTATTCCATTCACATCAACATTGGCAGTGTCAGCCATGGAAGGCCACCGGGCAGCTTGTCTGAAAACAGTTCAGGGCTAGGTGCACCTTGTCATTTGGGCCAGGGCGAGTCGAGGGAATAGAGCGTGTCGATACAGAGGACCTTCTGTGCTCTCTCGGTACCACAATCCACAAAAGCTAGTGAAGTTTCACATCAAACAAATGACACAGAACCCCAAAACTGGATGTCTCAGGACAAGGGTTGCTCAAGTGGGATCGCTGTTGGCATGGCACAAAATAATGAGATAGAAAATACTCCACCACACCTCACCCCTTGGTGCCCCCTTGGCTCCATCTCACGCATGTCCATCAGCGTCACTGTGACAACCTAACACAGGACATGGGGAAGGGGGGCTGGTGGCGGTGCAGAGATCCGATCAACAGATGGATGTGGATGGAAACAGCGCAGGCAGGTTGACTGGCTGGTGCGATCAAGAGATCCCCCTGTGTTGGGGTTATCGCTCTGCTCCGTATACTTACACATGGACAGGGGGCGTGGCTTTGGGCCATCCTCGCTCATTGTCACGGGGAAGAGGGGGGGGGTGGGGAGAGGGAAGCGTGCTTGTGTCCCTGCAGGGATGTGAGTAGCGGTTAGGACGCTACTGTGAGGGGTCGGATGATGCAAAGAGAAAAAAAGCAAATCTCCCTTCGGTACATATACACTATTGGATGTAAATCCCTTTTTAATGGGATCCTGGTGTCAGGGCAGGGGCAGAGATTACACGGGGCAGATCTGGATCTGCTGTGACCTGCATTTGCACTTGCTGCACCCGCCCAGCCCTGCACTTTCGCCCTCTCTTCACTGGTTCGGGCCAGGGCAAGGCCAGGACTGGGGTTATGGACCACAGACCAGCCGATTTGACAGGGACTGGTAGGGGTGGGGGGGGTGGATGGGTACCTCAGGCGAAGTATAAAAACCCACAACAGATGATAAGACTGCCAGGCCTATGACGCTACTCCCAATGCCAAGGGAGTAGGCGGGGCATTAGATAGGGTGCTAGGGGGGTTAGGGCGAGTTGGTTTAAGAGGATTGGGTAGGCAGGTGCCAGATGTTTGGGCTAGTTGCAAGACAGAACTAGCAAGTGGAGAAATAGCACAAACCCAGGGGGACGCATCGCACCACAGGCGCTTCAGAGAGATCTTGGCATGGCAGCGTTTGGTCGTTCATAACGCCGATTGCGGCTTTGTGGGAAACTTGCGGCCCTGCTAAAAATGGGTTGGAAAATGTGTTTAGGCTGATGCCGATCTTAGGCTTAGGCTGATCAGTCTTCTGCCCATAAGACTCACAGAGAGTGGCAGGATAGGTGGATGTGGGTATGGGCGGGGTTTTAAAGAAGGGGAATGGCTGATCCAAGTGGACAGCCACAGGTTCAGGAAGTTAAAAGAGAAGGTATGCGGTGCGCTCCATCCACACACTGACCAAGATCCATACATCCTGGGCTCAGGCGAGCCAGGAACACAGGGCTGGCCGAGGGGGGTTAAGCTGGGTGCTGACCCCACAGCGCAGCTCAACGGTGTGTCCATATGTGTGCTCAATAGGTCAGCGAAGCTATGCTATTGCTGTTAACATCACCATTGTCGCAAATTCATCCAGATTTAGTTTCATTCCAGGTTTTTGGTTTGGTCTGTGTTTTATAAAATAAATAATACAGAGCCATTGCAAATGCGACAACAGACGATGCATCAAAAACATTTTGATGAAAATAAGCCATACCAATGCCAATAGTCTCTGAATCACCTCTGAGTTGGAATAAATCTGGTGACATAATGACAAAAAGACAATAAGTGTTGAATGTGTTAAACCCTTGTTAAGCAGGACACCTGGTAACACTTTCTATGACCCATCGAGCAACTTAGTATTCCCCCTTGACCCCGAGCAAACCCCCTGATCTGAGGCATGTGACCGACCTCAGAAACACAAAGGCTTCACTACTCTGGTTCCTCTCCATCCCATAACTAGTAACTTATAACGAGTAATCCATCCAAACATCCACCAAAGGGGACTGCCCCACACAAGCCACAGCAAGTGCAACAGTCTGTTGTATTTTCAGACCATTTAATACCCAGGATGATTCCAATGTCAAATTGTTTGAAGGACAACTGAATAAATCCTTGTAGGTATCAACAGGATGATGAAGATGACGATGACTCTGGTCGAGGGCTTGGAACTCTAAATGGTCAAGGGCAATGGAAAGCTCCTCTTCTGAAATGATCTGTCAAACCATCATCGACCGCCAACTTCACCACCCGGAATGCGTTTCATACTGAAACCCTATGGCTTTACACATTGCATAAGGGACTTTATATCACAGGGTTTTAATATACTGCTCGGCATCATCACAACTATAAGACCCGCCCCACTCTCCATCGCTTCCTCGTTAAACCCCACCCCGTCTTTTTACAGGATGCACCCTTCTACTCTGTCTTGTGTCTTCATCCCCACCCTCCACACTATCCTCCTCATCCTCCGACACATCGTCTCAATTCATCCTGACCCCGTGCCCCCGACACTAACCCCTCCCCCTCCCCACACACACACCCAGACCGATGCCAGGCCATCACGGTCGGGACGTGGCAAGGGGCAGCACATGTCCAGCCCAGTTCAGCCAGGGGTTAACCCCGTCTTATGGAATCGCTGGGAGATATGGCTCCCTAATCCCTCCTTAGCGCAAAAGCACTCACACACACACACACACACACACACACACACACACACACACACACACACACACACACACACACACACACACACACACACACACACACACACACACACACACACACACACACACACACACACACACACACACACACACACACACACACACAGAAAGGGAGGGTTGAAACATTTGTGTGGGCGGGTTATCTCCTCGTCTCTACCCTTTCTCTCTCTCTCCCCCCAACCTGTGTTGCCATGGCGATGACATGAGCGATGCGAACCCGTCTGTGTGTTTTCATTTGTGTCTCACCATCCTGGCCAATCAGTCGTGCTGGTTTCGCCACTGTCTAGTCCCATTAGTCCCATCAGATATTGTACATTTTTTCTCATTATTAAATAGACCCACTTCCTATAGAAGGTGATTCATTCAATTCTTTAGACATTAGAGATCAACTTCTGTTGAACAAAGTGTCTCGTAAAATCCTTAGCTAATTTGCTGATACAGCGAATAATCGAAAGAAAGAATAGTAATTGCCACTACAATCTCATACCATCCACACATCTCTGATAGCAATGCAAAACACAAGACAAAGGCCCCTGACTGCTGGTTCCCGGGTCCCCGGGCCCCCCATGTCCCGGGAGACTTCTGACTTTGTCGCTTCCTCCGAGTCTTCCCCGGGTGTTTCTGGACAATCCCCAGCATTGTGTATGCATGCCTCTGACTCGGACACATCTGGACGACATGGCATCATTGGTTGGTACTCTGTGGTGGCCCCAGACAAGAGTGGCCAGACACCTTCTGTCTAGAACGTCATGGAGAACAGTACACATACACAGACACACAACAGACTGACAAGGACCATTGTGTGTCTGTCTGTCTGTCTGTCTGTCTGTGTTATACAAACAAACACAGACATAATTTGTACAGACCAGACCACTTGTTGAGCCATCTAGCTGGAGCAGGTTTTGGTGATTGGATCCATCATTCACTTGATCAGCACTCAGTAGTGGAATTTCTGTGCGCATTTCTTTGAATCAGAAAGGGTGAACAGGGTTTTACCATTAAAACAAATGCTGATCATGGGCTTAAAAGTGAACAGTCGCAATGTCAGCCAATGAAAAGGGGCCATTGTCAATGACTGGAAATCTCCACAGACAAGTGCTATTCCTGTGGTTTGATTTGTACCTTGGACATTATATTGAATCTCTGTCCGTTTTTAAACACTATTCTTCAACATTTTATTATATTACATACTCAAGATGTGCTTTACCCTCTATCTTTATTGGTCAAACCCCATGTGCTGACAATAGAAGTGAGAAGGAAGCAAGGTTTGCTGCTCTATAGTATTCGGCAGGCAGACAGCAGGGAAGAGCATTAGGGCCGGCCCGAGTTTCCAAACAGAGGCCCTCCTGCATCGCTATAATGCACCACTTCTCGTTGGATTTGGGAAGATTAGGAAAACGATCGAGTGTAATTACCCAGAGACAGCGAACTCATCCATTTTACAGGCTCCACGCTCGCTATTCTGGCTTAGGGTTGTGGTCATGGTCTTACTCAAATATTTCAGATTGTCGGCAAAAACAAACGTACAAACAAATCTGGGAACATGACCGATAACGAACACAGAGGTTTAAGCCCTCAATCGTGTGTTATTTGGTGGTTGCGTGCAAAATATTAAATTATGTGTTCACCTCGTTTTAAAGAGAAGATTTTATATACTTCAGCTGTACCTGGACTTTATCTCTTCCCATGATACCTGTTATATGTTCTATTTGTGTGTGTGTGTGTGTGTGTGTGTGTGTGTGTGTGTGTGTGTGTGTGTGTGTGTGTGTGTGTGTGTGTGTGTGTGTGTGTGTGTGTGTGTAGTATACATACTTTTTTGAAAAATGTAAGTCATAACATCTATGAATACAGCTCACAAAAAAATAAAAGGAATAAAACCAAACGTGTAGCATAAACCGGACAGCACAAAGCATCACCAGCAGGGTGTTTGTAGAAGTGTCCTGGATGTGTTGGTGTCCCATAGCGTTACTTCCTTCTTCACCATCTATACCTTCAAATCCAGGTTTTCTCCCCTGCGCTGAATAAATAGCACAATCAGGATGGACAGACAATGACATGTTAGCGAGTTACGATTCAAATTAATTTAGAATGAAATAATGGGTTCCATTTGTAATTTAGACAACTAGCGGAACTAAAAATATTCTTTTGTATTTTAGATGTCAATTGTTGATACGTAGGCTATTGTCATAGTCTCACTAACATTGTAAATGCAATTAAGATTATGCAAGGATAGATATAGCCATAGTCGCAAAGTTAATATAATGATAATTAATACTAATAAGTGAATATAGATAATATAAGTTTACAAACCAAAAAACATTGAAGGTTCATTCCGCCCGTCGTGTGTCTCTGTGTGTGTGGGGGGGGGGGGGGCTTCTGACACATTTGGTTTCCCTTTGTCACATCTTAGAACTGTGTTTTGTTCTATTTGCCACCCATCGCCTCCGAGTATTTGAAACAAAACTATTTAAACAAAAATGAACTCATGACAGTAACAGAACTCATGTGCGCGTATATATACACTCTGTGTGTGTGTGTGTGTGTGTGTGTGTGTGTGTGTGTGTGTGTGTGTGTGTGTGTGTGTGTGTGTGTGTGTGTGTGTGTGTGTGTGTGTGTGTGTGATCAATATGAATAGGCCTACCTGACTAAACTAATTGGAGTTACTGTTGGGATCAATGGGCACATTCCCAAACATTGCTGTAAAAAGACGCACAATTTTAATTTCCACGTCTTGCATGACCGTCTACATCATGTACTCGTTATTTTTTGCCTCCAGTCTACAACATGAGTATGTGCCAAGTTCCAAAAAACACCAATAGGCTATCTCTTTTTTTGAGACATGCAAAATAAAGAGGGGTGTCCAACAAATATAGTCTACGTTAATAGGCTACTACAGCAGGCTTCTAACTAGGTGTGTGTATATACACACACACACGAGAGAGAGAGCGAGAGAGAGAGAGAGAGATAAAAACGCACACTGGAACCCCGTCTAATGCACCCTAAAAGCATTTGAACAAGGTGAAAGTGGTCAGATCTGCTTTTACAACTTTTGTGGCATGACTGCAGCGACCCCGGGTTGCAGGCAAGGCGTCTTTCATTTGAATAGAGTAGAAATACAAAAAATTGTAAGACAATTGTTTTTCCTGGTGATCTTCTACCAGGAAAATTTGATAAAAATGAAAATACATTTGCCGACGCAAGAACGTTGACGTTATTACTTGAATCATCTCTTTTTCTCATTGAAAGTGCTTTTGCTCTTTAACCTTTCTTATTCTTTTTGTTCCAACCCACAGCACACCATTTATTATTAATTATTGGAATGATTTAGATGTAGGCCTATAGGTACATGCGCAGTTTATTACAACTTATTTTCAATTTGTATTAGGCCTATTATTATGATTGTCATCATGCTATTACTCATATCACATAATTATAATTAAAGAAACTACACCAAAAGGGCTACTATCTATTACTAGGCCTAGGCTAAGACTGCTACTGCTAATGCGAATATGCCTACTAAGACTAATACAACTACTAATATTGGCCTACTATTAATAATCCATAAAATTAACATTGTGTTTAGAGGGATACCAATGGTCATTTCATCCTGGTGGTAGGCTGCTGCTACTAGATTAGATGTCAACATAAGCAGATTTGAAAGACGGGTCAGCAGGGTAGCCTACAGCCTAACGCATCCACATCATATCAAAACCCACTGTACGGCCTCCGAGACGTGGATCAACGAAGCAGCCACGCAGTGGGATATGAATATATTGATTTATCTGATTCATGCAGAACAGACTAGAATATGGAGAGACGAGGAGACTACCATATAATATGGAGAGAGAGAGACACACACACGGCGGTACTGAGTGCGTTGAAGAACATCGGCCAACCGGAGACCTAAAGCTATTTTCACGGATTGCCTTTAAAACCACATGTCTGCATCTGCTGATATAGTCTGGATGTTAGGTTGAATACAGGCTTAACTTGATTATAATTGGGTGTTCTAATGTACACAATAACCCAACTTTTATTTGCACCGACTATACCTTCACTTGAAAGCCGCTGTCGCCCTGACGTCGAAGCGCCGCGTCTATAATTTAGTAACCATGTCGCGCTTTGCCTTCACGCCTGTTCTAAAACGACGCGCCAAAAGGTTTCCCGCCGTTCTTCTAGATCAGTGGAGCCATCAGGTCGCCAACAGTGGATTCTAGATCGGACAAAAACCCCATCCGTTGATCCTAACATACTCATGTATAATAGAGAGGCAAACAAAAGGCAAGAAAGAGGAAAATTGACTTTTGGCTCCACAACAGTGAACCCCTCGTAGGACCTTGTGTCCGTGCAGCTTCTGTTTATTGTTAACAAGTATGGATTGGCTTTTGCATTCCAGCCAAGAAAGAATAATAACAAAATGTAATATAGATATAAATCATGAATCATACTAATAATAATGAATACATAAAAAAATTACTAAATAAATAGTACTAAATAAAATAGTAATAATACATGAATAACTTAAAAATGGATATGATGGTAAAATGTAAAATAAAATAATAAAAGTCAAGGAAGGCATTGTGTCGGAGGCCTACCTGTGTCTCAGACAGGTTGAGCTGCCGGGCGAGCTCGGTCCTCTCGCGGCCCACCACGTACTGACACCGCTGGAACTCCAGCTCCAGGCGGTACAGCTGCTCCGCCGTGAAGGAGGTCCGGGTGCGCTTCGGCCGGTCCAGGTCCAGTCCCTTCGGCAGCACGATCTCCCTGATGGTGCCTTTAGCATCTGTCACAATAAACACAAATAACGTGTTCACCTGGAGGATGGGAGCAGGAATGCATGCTGGGACCGTGTACATTTTTTGTCAAAAGATTCATTATCAATATAATTAGAATGTTATGTGTGAAGTAAAGTTCACATGAAGCCACCTATACTACTGTCTGCATTTGGTTTGTGTTTGGTTGAGTCTAGCGGGTTGTCTGTTATATCTTATAAAGCTACAGGCTACCTTGAGGGGAAAGCTTCGTTTGCGCGCAGAACTACTTTTGGTTTTTGCCCCATTTTAACATCTACAGCTGCACTCAACGATACATATTAAGATTGAGCTTTTTTGTTATTCTATTTGACACCGTTAGATTCAGAGGCAGGGCTGATTTTAGAAAATAGTTTCTGTGTAGGCTAATTATATCACAGTATTTAACATCCAAGAGTCAGCCAAGCAGCTTACCTGTAGGCATGTTAAATTTGTAAAAAAAAATTAAATAAATATATTATTATCATTATTAAATAATACAATCAACAATAAACAACAATAACAATAACAATAATAAAGGCCTATCGTCTGAGCTTCGGTGGCCAACCAACGTGGCTAGACCATAAATAACCTCATGAGTATCAAAGCTAAAAATGTCTAAAACCTAGGATCTCCTTTGATGTAGGTCAATGATCTGAGGAGGTGAGGACTGAGGACATGACGTCAAAAAACTGAATAATGAAGCCTCGAACTTATTTGAACACGGCCTAGGTGTTGTTTTTAGGAATTAGGAATTAGGAATTATTAAGAAAATTGCCTTCGACAACCAAGCCTTCCAGAAAATATTTTATTGAGAATAGTAGCCCATCAAGAGGATATCAAAGTGTAGGCCTGCCTGTCAAACATGCTGAAAAACAAACACTTTAACAAATTGTACATTTATTTAATCTTGGCTATATCTGCAATTATAAATAGACCTAAATACAAACAGCCCCACTCTATTCATAGGCAGCCATAACCATTTGGTAAATGTAGGCCTATACAAATAAACCAAAAAATATCAGCTAAAAGGTATACTGAACTTGAGATAATACAATAAAAATAATAGTAATAATAATAATAGTAATAATAATAATAATAATAATGATAATGATACTAGCATAATAATAATAATAATAATAATAATAATAATAATAATAATAATAAAGGCCTAGCCCAATGCGTATAGGCCTAATAGAATCTAATTTAGATAGCCTACTCTGAACCAGATGAAAAAAGATGTGGACTAACAGAGTTGTTTGTTGATTGTCCGTTTCCATTTGTCTTATAGACGTCTGTGGGGTGTAGCCTATATATATATAACTGATGTAGGCCTATGATTACATATAATAAACATCCCTGAGGCAACGGCCTAAATACGGCTCCAACCAGTGAGAAACCTTAGCAATTAAACTGGAACATCGCCTATACGCAGACTCACTGACCTTTCGCTGACCTCTTCCACGCCATACATCCAGTCGTCGGGTTTAAAGCTAACAGTGAGAGGAGAGGGTGCAGGGTGCAGGGTGCAGGGTGCAGGGTGTAGGGTGTAGGGTGCAGGGTATGCTACTAGAAAACCCCACGACTATCATCATCACGTTCACATTTTCCTCTTTTCTTTTTTAGCAGACATTATTAGGCTACAACAATTTACACACAATCATTTTCCACTTAACGAAAATAGACAAATGGCAAACGGTGAAACCCCGGCGGTGCGAAGGCCTATATAGACCCAGCATGCAATTCTGCAAAAAAGGATGGTGGTCGACATTCTTTATATCCTTAATAATTTCTATCTGACTACAAATGAGGGATCCCTTCCAGAACACAATTACCTTTGGGGACAATATTTGTCAGGAATTATAATGCCCCGAAACTATCAGACCAATAAACTATTTCCAAACAAAAACTGTTTCCCAATAAACGTGTTGCACATCCCACAGACAATAGAATAAAAGAATTGTCAGCAATTTTCGCATTGAAAAAGGCATATACTCTTATAATTTGGCAATATTCTGTATTTGACAGCAATGTAAATTTAGGCAACTTCACAGATATGGTTCAATTAATCCCCTAATAAGTCTACTAAACTTTTCAACATTTATTTTAAGACACATATAAATAATTCAGTGTTAGTGAACATTTCAATTGGACTAAACATTCTTCATCAATATATATATATCAAAATAATTATAAGCAATAATTGAATAATTGAATTGGGGGTTGGGAGCGTGGGATAGAATACATCTCTAATTTCTAAAATTGTGATAGGTCCATATTGAAAGGCGTTTTCTTAATTCAGTGCATGAGATAGGCCTACATTGATGAGTGAATACGTTTCTCACAGTAAAAATAGAGATAAACGTTTCAATTACATATTTTTTCATCTCACTGGGCCTGAAGCTCGGTCAGCCTACTCAACAATATAAATAATTTGCTATTTTAAATTGTATTTGACTGGCTAGTCCAGCGTGACTATATTCTGAACATATCTGACTTAATTTAACCACATTCAAACATTGACTTCCTCAAACATGGTGCGCTTGTGCAATAATGTAAATTATTGAAAATTATTTTGAAAAACGTCTTTGCATTTATTTAACAAATTACAGACCTATTGGTTTAATAACAAAGTAATAACACACAAACATACAGTTGTAGGTCTATTGCAAAGTGCAAATGACTAGGCAATGGAGGAAGTGAAAACACTACAGTGAAAGAAACAGTCGCATATAAAACACGGCAATACCTCTATACTGGTAAATACTAATGTACTGGTACTGTGTAGGCCTACTTATTTTATAGCCTAGAGGACTTTGGACACATGGTGTGCTTCCAACCTGGCATTTCCTCCTCTTCCCCCGATGTGCTATTACTACATATTACTATTCTGACTCCAACTCACCCCGCACCAGGATCCTGCGACAGTAGTCGGGGTCCACTCCTAAAAGTTTGTCGTGGCCGTCCTCGCTGGACGACGTGGGCGTGGAGGCCGACGTGGCCGGCGTGTCGGCGGCCGCGGTGGTGCTGTGCGCCGGGGACTTGGAGTCCATTATGCGGTCCGCGAGCAAGGAGCCGGACCCGCAGAGGTGGCTCCTCTCCTCGGCCATGGCGTCGCCCATCCTCGTAGCCTGGTCGAACATCGGAACGAGTCGTGAGCGGTCTTCGTCTTCTGCGCAATGTGCGAGAGCGGGGACGCCTTCCGGTCTTGGTTGGGGTAACTTTTTTTTGTTTGTTTGTTTGTTGTTGTATCTGAAGTATAGGCCTGCTAACCCGGAGAGATATCAAGCATTCCCTTGACTAGATCCAACTTATCACAGGACCAACGGCGTGTCTTGGCATGATGCTGCGGTCCCAACACGCCCCCCGCGCCCCACCAAGACAGGTGCACGGATGAGGTGGGGTTGGGGTGCGTCCGTGGGTGGGTGGGTGGGTGAGGCGAGGGGAGTCCGTAGTAGTCGACCCTTCTTGGGATTATTAGACCCAGAAGCCGAGGCAGGAGGAGGAATGCATGGTGTGTGTGTATACCAGAAGATATGAGGGTATATCTGGGAGGTGCTACACAATTGTTCACCCTGCAATAATATCGCCCAGGAGTTGACGGACAGCAGCGGTCACCGTTCACTGGGAAACAAAACAAAAACCCTCACGAAAAATGACAACAACAACAACAACAACAACAACAACCTCCTCACGGGAAAACTTTCTCTGAGCCAAACGCAGCACCGGCATCACCCGATTACTTTACCCTCCTGTTCGGCTTCGACTGAGTCAAGGAGTCCTTGGTGGCATGGTGCTGCTGGCTCAGATATTGTCTCGGTGGTCTTTTTTCGGGGGTCTCTCCTTGTGAGCGGCACTGTTAGTGTACGCTCAAACCCCGCCAAAGTAGGACTGTCAGGTGGGGACAAATGGCCACGTTTCGCACAGAAGATGGTCCTGTCATGACTTCCTCATCATCACATCACGAGTACGCTGTTATCCGAGTCTTTCACTGATTTACTGATTACGCGCATTGTCCAGGTGAGTGTGTGTGTGCGGCGCCGGGTCCCAGTCCCCAGGGTGTGGATGTCGGTTCAGCTTGCCTGTGCTGACGACATAGGTTGTTCACTTTGGAAAAGGGCTGTAACCTTTGGGGCGTCATTTCCTGGTCTACGCATTGCAGTTGGTGATTGGCTGTGCGTTTTGACCAAGAGGCCCATGAGCGGCCACAACAGCCCTAAAATAAGTCATGGCAGACATGAGATGATTGTTTTGTTATCGAATTCATGTGTCTTTAGCCATGGCTGTGGCGGGGATTCATACTTCAGCTTGTATTTTAAAATGTAGTATTTTAAAATGTAATCATGCTTGGTTCGGAATAAAAATAGGACACACATGAAGTGTTGTGAACATCGCATATTGTATATCATTATGTATACATTTGCTCATATGATATATATATATATATATGTATATATAAAATTTTCCCTATATTTTATCTACATGTTTTTATCTTAGATATTTTAATCTGACATTTAATCTGCTATTTAAATACATAAGTGCTCAAAAGAAAGATGAATATATCAGGACCACAATCCGGGGAATTGCATTTCAAAATGACGCAAGAATTCAGTTTGATTTTGCTGTTGATGTTGCTTTCGTTTTGTTGGGACTGTGAGATAATTTCTGTCGCATGCAACGACAACACACACAGTGAGTTCCCCCCACACCGATTAAACTGCCTTTGAAAGCGCAGCGAAAAGCATTTTTCATCAGGATTATATAATTATAGTGTTTTTGCCGTGTGTGTGTTTTTCTGTTGCAGGCCGTAATTACTCAACACCGCCACGGGCCGCTCCTCTCTCCGTATGAACTAATCTCTGAGAGGCTGAATAGGAGCTGTCAATCACCACCTCCACTCAGCAGCAAGACAAGAGGGGACTGATTTTGCAGCTGCCAAACACACACACACACACACACACACACATACATACATACACACACTCATCTCACACAGATCTCTTATTTGGCTGCCTGTCTCTCCGTCTCCACAGCTTTGACACATTTGGTCGCCACACATTTTAGGATGCTGATCGTTTGACATAATTCACAAACATGTTGACTTTTTTTTGTTGTAATCTTTACCAACAGAAAATAGTGCATAAATAGGCCTATGCTATATTATGAAATAGAAAATTACAAATATATCTAGGCCTACAATTATGATTTAGCATCAATAAGAAAATGTATAGGCCTTATAAATTGGCTAATTCAGGCCGATGGATGAAATAATGTCTCGCTAATTGTCAGTCTGTCTGTCTGAATGTATGCTGACCGATATATTGCTGTCCTAATGAAAGACGTGTTGTTGGGCCACCACAATCACGCAAACCCCGGGGAACGTCGATGTACGACACCGCCGCACGCCTGCCTGCTCTGGTACCAATCCTGCCTCGCGGAGACGGATCTGATCAATCAGATCAATCAGCAGAGATTACAGTAATCTGAAAGGTCAGCGGCGGACCACCGGGGCACGCAGAGTTCACACACACACACACACACACACACGCTCTATAGACATACAACATGCTCTATTTAGAACTCCCCCCCATCACTCCAGCTAACCGTGATCGTGATAGAAGCAGACATTATACGTGCAACATCTCGGATTATAGGATACCTAATGTGGACGATACAGTGGATTTTATTTACCAACATTTTCTAAATTCCCTCAGCAAAGCCTTAGACACACGGATTTTTGCTAGTTGAAGATCAGACTTGGTCTATTGGTTACGCGCGTATCGATTGGCATTTGCAAACATGTAATTGATACACAGACAGACACATACAAGTTTGCCTGTAGCCCGTAGCATGGTAATACAGGCTGCAGGCATACAGGCCTATATGTGGTGTATATATATATATATATATGTATGTATACATAAAAATCGTTATTTGATATACAAATGCTATGCACCATATTATGAATACAATCAAATACATCAACATATGACAGATACACATAGCTTACATCATGTGGTAAATAACGCTAATAATGGTAAATAACGCTAATAATGGTATATAACGCAAAATATAACGCTCAACTGGTAGAGCTTGGCGAGTTGGTGGTTTGAGTCCCACTGGGGCCATTCACCAACAATGGCAAAGGCATCATCATAACAACAATAATGATTATCAGAATAATAATGATCATAATGATAATCAGAATAATATCGCTCTGTATTTTATATGTATGAAGGGGAAAAAATTAAATAACGAAAAATAAAATGACTACGGCCTTATCGGACTAGATATAGTAGACCGCATAATGACATGGGTTTGATTTGTGTGCAAGGCCTACTGATCAAGTTCAAAGTAATTCAAAGTGAATATACTATATCACAGTGACACCAAGATCAAACCAACGGCGTACAATAAACGACCCAGTATCGGTTTAACATAGACTGTAAAATATAGGTTTAACACATAGACGTAACACTATCGGCTTAACACTGGTCTACAGCGCCATCTTGTGGCCAAACCGCAACGTTCCCCCAATTGACAGGCACATTATTTGGAGCGAGGTTAGGCTCATAGCTTCAAATAGTGTATCTTTGCTGCCCACTAGCTGTCTCTAATCAAACACACAATTACATTGGGGCTATAAGGCGACTGAAGACAGCGTAAATGAAGTTATATCCGGTCTTTAGTCAGGGATGTTATAGCACCAGGATGGCCCACAGTGAACTAGTTACTAACACAAATGAAACAGAAATGATCTAAAAGGTTTCTAAGAACGAATTTCTAAGAAGGCCGTGTTTTTAATGTTAAAAGATAATATCATTTATATGCAATATGTATAATTATTTTGCACGCACGCACAACCCAAACACAAACCCACACACACACTTACTTTTCTTTCATCTTTTGACATTAAACCGTTCCTTTTCTTTTTTTAAGAAGGAACGAATACATTCTTAAAGGCATACATTCTTTTATTGTTATAAGACATGGCAAAATATTAGCCTAACAACAAATCACACAAAAAAAATGAGCAGGTTTAAACAAAATGCTACATTCATTAATATCTAATTATACATGAAGTACGCAGGAGTCGGCCTACTTGAAATATTCATTTTTTATATATAATGTGAGGTCGTGAACCAGAATCTTATATACTGGTCCAGTATTGAGCAAGATGGTTTCTCCCAGGTGCTGCAACGGAATAAGTCAAATGAAAGAATGTCAACTAAAAGGTGCAGCCAGGCTCAAACCCAGACCCACACTGGGGGAACTGAACAACAGTCTGTGGATAACTTAAACAAGCACAACTCAGTGGTGGAAGGGTGGCAGAGCTAAAGTATTTGGTAGTTTACCTGACCTTAGCCTATTATCAGGCCTTCAAATGAAACAATAAAAAGTGTATTATGTTGACACTTTTTATGTTCCGTTATGTGCTCAAAAGAGCAGCTTCTGTAAGTTCACATCCGTTGAGGAACAGGATCGACCCCAAAAAACATACTTTGAAGCGATAAGAGTTCTGCAGACAATCTTCAAAACTGATCCCATTCAGACCATGCGGACACCTCAAGATTTAATAAGAGCAAAACAGAAAGCATAATGTAAGGCTGAAAGACTATGGTCAAAACTCTCCGATGGGTGCATGGCAATACAAGACGGCTACCAAATGGGACATCGCAAAAAGAATGAAGTAAAAATGCATGGCTTACGTCTCCATTGACAAAACATCTCAACAGATCTGCAAAGTTAGCACCTGATATTTCATCCGTACCATATACAACTTCTGTGATAGGTCCTCATCACTTCTCTGTCTGCATAAAGTGACACAAACATGTACGTGTGTATGTTTGCATGTCAGGAGAATAAGAGGCAGGGATGACGACGTGGCAGAGGATTATTGAACCATGAATAAAATTCACATTAGAAGGACGTGACAAGACATTATTTGATGGACAGAAACCACCCGCATATACAACTGTCACTGGTCCACAGCCTCACAAGGCAGTGGTCAGGTGCGTTTAAAACAGCGAGTGACTAGTGGCCTGGTGGTGTCATGAATTAAAAGGCACTTGTTGAAAGGCTTGACATGCAAAGCTTACTAAACATCACCTGATGGCCTGGTGAGGTGACATGTACTTCACAGGTTCAGTGAGCGTTGGCTCCCTCTAGTGGACAGAATAGGTAAACACACACAAAAAAAGCAGGATATAGAAGAATGATTGGAGTGGTACTACAGATTAAAATATATCACGCTGTGTCTAGTCGGTGGTTGATGCTGAGGAGGAAACCGCCGCATCTCGGGGATGATTGATGATTCTTGTATTCGATCAGTTCTTGCAAGCCGGGGCCCAATGCATGCTCCCTTTTAGGTCTACTGATCTCAGTGATTAGGGTGAACTGAGTCTTGACACATAGCACTTGGCAACGTCATCTATACAAATTGTGTGTGTGTGTGTGTGTGTGTGTGTGTGTGAGTGTGTGTGTGTGTGTCTGTCCATTTAAATTGAAACGCTAATTTTGTCAATTAGTGCATTTTGTGTCACATTACAGACAGGAGAAACAATATTGAATTGAATGACGAATGAACCAATTACGATGTCTAAGGAGACGCACACATCGTCTAGTCGAATCCCTGCCAGTCACTTTGTTCCGAGTCGTACTCCAGCTCCACACCAATACAGCGCACTCCCTCCAATAACATGGGCGTACCGTGATGACGATCTAAAGAGAGAGAGAGAGAGAGAGAGAGAGAGAGAGAGAGAGAGATAAATGAGACCGACCAGACTCCAGAGAGACATATGTTATCACGTTCCGAGTAGACTCTCCTAGGTAATTCTGTGTTATTGCACCGGTCAGATTGATGGTGTCTCTCCTATCTCTCTCAAAACAACATGCTAGACCCTATAGTCAGACTTCAAGGTAGCACACTCGACGGAGACGGCCCTGCTCGCGGTAATCGAGTCCCTCCGTGTCGCCAGAGGCTCGTCCCTCTTATCTGTGCTCATCCTTCTTGACTTGTCTGCCGCGTTCGACACAGTGAACCACCAGATTCCCATCTCCACTCTGGCAGAGCTTGGCACTGCTGGATCTGTATTATCCTGGTTCACTTCCTACCTGACAGATCACACCTATCAGGTCACATGGAATGTCTCCCTGTCCAGACCCTGCAACCTTGACGCCGGAGTCCTCCAAGGACCCCTTCTGTTCTCCTTATACACTAGATCTCTAGGATCTGTATTTACATCCCACAGCTTCTCATATCACCCAACTGTTCCTTTCCTTCCCCTCCTCTGACAAATCACAACACGCATCTCTAAATGCCTGGCTGAATTTAGCAAATGGACCACTGACAACCACCTGAAACTTAAGACACGACTGAGCTTCTCTTCATGCCGGAGAAAGACTGCCCTCAGATGGACCTACTTGTCACCATTGAGGACATGGAAGTCTCCCCTGCACCGACTGCAAAGAACCTTGGCGTGATACTGGACGACCAGCTGTGCTGCAACGCCAACGTTGCCTCTGTGGTCCGATCTTGTAGAATTGCTCTCTGCAACATCCACAGGATCTGGCCCTTCCTCCCACGTGAAGCAACACAGATCTTGGTCCAAGCACTCGTCATCACTCGCCTCTGACTACTGCAACTCTCTCCTGGCCGGACTCCCTGCCTCCACAATCAAACCCTTACAATGCATCCAGAACGCAGCAGCGCACCTGGTGTTCAACTTACCTAATTCAAAATCTAAAAAAATCTACAAAATGTAATAATTTGTAATTTGACAATTGTTCATAACCAATATATAAAAAAATATGTGATCATGTTCCGAGTCCCGCCTGCAATCTTTCAGAGTACCCTGAGGGGCACAAGGACCCCCTGTCACGGTTGCGACCGTGTCATCGGGGTTCCCCGACGTGTTGGTGGGCGTGGCGCCAGACTCCGGTGCCACCCCCGCGTCATCAGCGGCACCTGCCCGGTGTCCACAGCTGTCGTCGCTTGACAATCAACAACCAGATAAGAACCCCGGCTTCCCGACGACTCATCGCCAGATCGTTGTATCAACCAGTATGGTTAGGGATCCGTTACTAATGGTATCTCAGTGTTCTGCGTCCTGGATTATAACCTTTCTCTCCTCTGCCCAGGACCGCGACCCGTCTCCCGCCAGTCCGCTCCGCTACCCGCCCGTCCGCCAGCCCGTCCGCCGGCCAGCCCGCCTGTCTGCCCGCCTGCCTGCCT
>PIJE02001455.1:103844-130478 GCA_002895965.2 Coryphaenoides rupestris
GACATCAGCAAAAGGATAGACTGTGCCAATCACCTGAAGCTTAACCTAGACAGAGCTCATGCCGGAGAAAGACTGCCCTCAGATGGACCTACTTGTCACCATTGAGGACATGGAAGTCTCCCCTGCACCGACTGCAAAGAACCTTGGCGTGATACTGGACGACCAGCTGTGCTGCAACGCCAACGTTGCCTCTGTGGTCCGATCTTGTAGAATTGCTCTCTGCAACATCCACAGGATCCGCCCCTTCCTCCTACGTGAAGCAGCACAGATCTTGGTCCAAGCACTCGTCATCACTCGCCTCGATGACTGCAACTCTCTCCTGGCTGGACTCCTTGCCTCCACAATCAAACCCTTACAATGCATCCAGAACGCAGCAGCGCCTGGTGTTCAACTTACCACAATTCTCCCATGTAACCCCCCTCTTCCGCGACCTCCACTGGCTCCTGGTAATCACTCGCATTAGATCCAAGACCTACGTACCTCCAAACATTAGTCAGACCCTACGACCACCTTCACAGGCAAACATTGCTCTGTCAAGTCCAACTCTTCTCTGTTCTGGCACTGCAGTGGTGGAATGAGCTCCTGGCTGATGACAGGATGGCAGAGTCTCTCACCAGCTTCCTCAAGAGACTCAAGACTCACCTGTTCAGAATTCACCTGGACTCTACATAACCCGAGCACTACTTCCGTGTTTGACATCTTGGCATTATCCAGCTATTATGCAGGCAACCTAGCAATTATGAAACTCGTTCTATTGGCCTTGCAACTACCCTTTAAAGTTAGTGATATGCTCTCTTTGGAAAGGTTTACCAAACTTGTTACAATGTTACTATTCGGATTTAAATTGTATTAAGACGGTATTCACTTTCATAAGGTGGAATTATGTTACAATTGTTCATTAGCAATATTAAAACAATAAACGTTTAAATATTGTTAATGTTCTGAGGACCCCCTGCAATCCCTCAAATACCCTGAGGGGCACCTAACACCCCCATTTGAGAAACCCTGGCCTAGAGGATCAATTAAACCACTGGGATTAACACGGCGGCATTACCAATCACAATTAATATTCGTCCAAAGTGAAAGCACTTCCAGCCGGCACATCTCAGCCGAGTGGTTCAATGCCAGTAGGGATAAAAACGGATTTTTCAAATCTTTTAAATGTCAACTCTGGGCAGTCTGTTCATGATAGTCATGATGATAGAAAGTCATGAAAGCAGGATATAGCCTGCATGTAACAAAAAAAACTGTCGTCATGAAAACATTGATTGATTATATATGAACTAGCATTTACCCATGACTCTGGCGTGAACTTTGACCTTGACACACACGTGGTTGTCGGTCTCGCTGAGGAGCAGCATCTCCTCGCATAGCACCCCCTCTTGCTGGGCCATGTACTCACAGGTGACCTTCAGACCCCCTGGAGGGAGAGAGACACACAGGGGGGGCGAGGGGGGAGTAGAGACAGGGGAGGAGAGAGAGGGGGAGGGAGGGGGAGGGGGGTGAAGGGAGAAAGAGAGGTATGAGGGGAGAGAGACGGAGAGAGAGAGAAAGAGAGAGGGTACAGGGGAGAGAGACAAATAAGGAAGGGGAAAGAAAAAAAAAGAAAAAGAAGGGGAGAGAGGGGCGGGGAGAGAGAGAACGAGAAAGGGAGAGCGAGAGAGGGGGGTGGGTAGAGAGAGGGAGAGAAAGGGGTAGGGAGAGATAGGGAGAGGATATGACTAAATGAGAGAGAGAGGGGAAAGGAGTGAGTGAATGTGAAAGTTAGTGGGAGAGGGAGTGAGGGGTGAGAGAAACAGAGGGCGGAAATGGAGGAGAGGAGGGGGAGAAGAGAAGAGAGAAACAATCAGAAGACCAAAGCAATGAAGAAGACTACAACGTGCCCCCCCCCCCCATTTGGAAGCGCTGGTCTCCACTACGCCATTCTCAAGTCACGCACGACTTCGGGGGTACACACAATAAAACAGGACTTCACAGCCAGTCTTTGCCCTGCTGTCTGGTTGGGGGGTTCACACTACGTGACTGGGAACATCTGCGTTTATCCTCGTCCTTCGAAAGTGTAAATACAAAATGTGTTAGGCCAAAGATCACTAATCGACTTTGTTGTCATATCAGCAGATCTGCGGCCGCATGTTTTGGACACTCAGGTGAAGAGAGGAGCAGAGCTGTCAACTGATCACCACCTGGTGGTGAGTTGGATCAGATGGCGCGGGAGGCTGCCAGACAGACCTGGTAAACACAAACGTGTAGTGAGGGTGAACTGGGAACGTCTGGTGGAAGCACCTGTCTGTGGGGTCTTTAAATCTCACCTCCAGAAGGACTTCTCAGGGGAGGTTGGGGACATAGAATGAGAGTGGGCCATGTTCAGGACACCAGCGGTGAAGGAAGCCGTCAGGCTGAAGAAGGAGACCTTTCAGGCTTGGTTGGCCCAGGGGTCTTGAAACAGCAGATGGGTACCGGGGGCCAGAAGGGCTCTGGCTTCAGCGGTCGCCGCAGCAAAAACCCAGGTGTGGGAGTAGTTCGGGGAGGCTATGGAGAAGGAGGTGAACTGCTGACCTAGACTGAGAATATTTTCGGGCGGTGGAAAGAACAATTTGAGGAGCTCCTGAACCCGACCAACACATACTCTAAAGAAGAGGCAGTGTCTGAAGACTCGGGGAAGCCCCACCCATATCCTTGGCAGAGGTTGCTGAAGTCGTCAAAAAGCTCTTCAGTGGCAAGGCGCCAGGTGTGGATGAGATTCGTCCTGAGATGCTGAAGTCTCCGGACATTGTTGGGCTCTCTTGGCTGACACGCCACGCCTATTCAGTGTTGTGTGGAGGTCGGGGAAAGTACCTGTGGAGTAGCAGACCGGGGTGGTGGTCCCCAATTTTCCAAAAAAAGGGGACCACCAACAAAAGGGGTCTCCAATTATCGGAAATCACACTGCTCAGCCTCCCTGTGAAAAATTATTCCAGGGTGCTGGAAAGGACGCTCCGGTGATTGCCAAAGCTCAGCTTCAGGAGGAACAATCCGACTGGGAGGGAGACCCCGGGGCAGATAGAAACGCCGCTGGAGGGGAATTATTTATCTCAACTGGCCAGGAAAACCCTCGGGATCTCCCGGGAGGAGTGTTGCTGGGGAGAAGGGCTGGAGGGCCCTGCTTAGTCTGTCTCCGCAACCTGGCCCCGGATAAGTGGAAGAAAATGGATGGATGGATGGATCATACTAAATGTTATGCGTACAATACTTTTTTCTATGAACTATTGATACATGAGATGTAGTTAGGGCTGGGTTACGGCACCCAGCCCTAACTACATAGCGTCGATAGCGTCGATAAGCTCAGACGTTAGCAGTTCTGCTGTCGGTACTGGAGAAATAAGAAAAAAGATTTCCTGTTTATGATAGCTACATAAACGCTATATTGCATATACTGTCACACCAACTCTTTCTAATAAGAAATAATTTGCAATAACATGTTATTTCAGACATTCGCCATTTCGCTAATCCAGCATAGAGATCTCCGTCTCTGAACCTCGTCCTCGACTGGTGAATGACGTCACCAGTCCAGTCCACCACTCCTTGGGCCTCTGCTGGACACTTGTCGCTAACGTGGAAGTTATAATGTCCCAACAGACAATGGGGCGTCTGTGATTTAGTCTGAGCAGCCTGCCACTGTGCTTTTTCTGTATTAACTTGTATTTTTTAGCTGACTTAAAATGTGATGACAGTCTTACATTGTGTTAAATTGTTAATGTACAGAGGCACTTGTTTAGTGATTTTGGGACTGGGCAGGGATTTGTTTATTTTCGTTTATATACTGCTGTGCACCCACACGTTAATCAGGTTTTGTTTCTTGGACTTCGCCTGCTAGATAGCTGTGATTTTCCATGGCTATAGAATGAGAGCTGTGTTATATTTGTTTGATTGTATGGTACCACCCGTAGCCCTTTTCCTTTTCCTCACCTTCGTTGTGTCATTTTGCATCTAGTTCCTCTGTTGTATATTTCATTTATTTGACTGTTAACAATAAACGGCGACCTAAGCCTGACTACGGCATTATTCGCCATTATGTTGCTTCCATCCCTAGACATCACAGACATTACAAAGAACGACACATGTTTGAATATTCAATGTTAGGTCTTGTTCTGTGTTTTAATATTATGGGTGGCAATGGACGGCGCTGCAACATGCGGAAAGGTTTTCAGCAGTGCAGGAAGCTTAAGCGCTGGTGTTTTGCACACCGGTATTTATCAGCTCTGGCTCTGATTGGCGCAGAAAGGCGAGAGAGAGGAGACAATCATTGGATCTCTCACCGTCCGCAAGGCAGGTGATGTCAGTGGTCCGCAGGTGGGGGCTGGGTACCGGAGCTGGGCACACGTCCTTCCCCAGCGCTGGGACCTCCGGCAAGGTGAACACGATCTCATACCTGTGCTGTGCCTTCAGGAAGCCCACCTGAGAGAGAGAGAGAGAGAGAGAGAGAGAGAGAGAGAGAGAGAGAGAGAGGAGAGAGAGGACACAGACAAGACAGGACAGACAGACACAGACACACGACACAGACGACACAGACAGACAGACACAGACCGAACGGGAATTAATACTCAGAACTGAATGTTTTTCGGAACACTTGCGAGCGTCAACTGTGTGGTGGTGGAGCCGGGGAGAGGGGAAGAAGAAGAGGGGAAAACGGTGTGAGGACAGAGAAGAGGGAGAGAGCGAGAGAGAGAGAGAGATAAATGACTCTCTCTCTCTTTCTGACCACCTGGACTCTAGAGAGACATGCTGAGTCACACACACTGAGTCACGCCGCAGCACAGAGAGATAAGACAGACTTCTCTTGGCTGGACTTAAAAGAGGAGTTGTGGCCCCGCCACCCCCACCCCTCCGTCGGCTTAGTGGAGGAGGAGACGCAGCCGGAGGGAGTCGATAAAGAGGGAGGATTTATGCGCAACGATGTCCCGAAGACATGCACACACACACACACAGCAAATTCTTGACCTCAAAAAAAACAATGGAAGACGCTTCCAAAAGTTTTTTGTAAAGAGTTCCCAGGGCAAAGCCTTACTCAACAATGCAATGACCACAAAAAGACTCTTTTCATCAGTACGGGGTATTGCAATGCACAAGACATTGATAAAAGACAATCCATGATTCCTCATCTACTCTAAGAATTACGGTAAAATATCGTACCCTCTGCACAGTTCTCGAGTCATCGCGAGTCATACTGAGTGCTCTGTCCTTTACATGTTAGCCTGTGTATTCATGTGTACACATTAATGTGTACACATGAATACACGTGACGTGGGAAAATGTTTGTGTCCATGTTTGTGAACTCAAATACTGCTTTTACACTAGTTTTTTTCTCCTACTGAATTTGACAGAAAAATCATTTCATAAATGAAAAACACTATGTCACCACTCGTGCTAGCACAGTGTTCTTGATGAGAGTGCTGTTGTAATAAATGTATTCTTTGATTTGGAAACGGTGGCCATATGTTGTTGTCATTTAGACTTTTGAAGCCTATTGCGTGGTTAAATCAATGAATTGTATGTAATCACCAAAATGTCGCCCTCGCAAATCTTCTTTACGTCATTATTGCTGGATCTCTGTGTAAAATGACTAGACGAGAGATATGTACTCGAGTATATAGAGAGAGATGTTAGCGAGTCTTTACAGCATATCAATAGATACTGTAGATAGATAGATGGATGGATAGATGTGGGGGGGGGAAGATGTAGCGAGTACAGAGAGAGTGAGCGAGGCAGCGAAAGAGAGGACAGTGAGAGAGACAGATAGAACACAGATACTGCACGCATACTGATTTCCACACCCACATAATCGCAACACCACTTTGTTCTGACATACAAGAACTCAGACCCCCTCAAACCCCCCTTCCTCCTCCTCCACATCATGGGTTTCCATAGCACCCTTACTAGACACATGGCGAGATGGTCCACAGTGGGCTGTCAGAACTTACTACCACTCTGGTGGTCTAACCCCTATCAAAAGGCCTTTTTGAGAACCACGTCAACATGGCGCGTGTGTAACTGACACACACACACACACCACACACACACACACACTGACACACAAATAACTTCCACTAACAGATGGATAGATGCCACTCCCAAAAAGTAAAAAGCATTTGCAATATCACAAGACTACTGTATAGAGGCAAGACTTCTACAAACAAGCTTAAAAACAAGGGGAGGAGGCGGGTGACAGAGTAGTCTCCTGGTTAGGTATTAAGGTGATTCCCAGCTGAAAGGTTCTGGGTATAGATCTCCCAAGGTCCCCAAAGGCTATCCTGTAGGGCCTCCCTGAGCAAGACACTGGGACTTACCCCTACAAGCTCCTTAGTGATATCTATCTTACATTTACATTTCGGGCATTTGGCAGACGCTTTATCCAAAGTGGCTCACATTAAGTACATTTTATACATTTATCGAAAGAGAGACAGCAAATTATATCGCTGGTGGTACATAAAGATAAGAATAGAACAGGTTTCAAGCATTCATAATTGCTTGGTTAATAGAACAAGTTCCGTAATTGCTAGGTTGCCAGTATAATAGTCATAACAGCAGGAATCTGAAAGAAAAATACAAACTGCAAGTCTCTTTGGTCTATAAATGACGAAAGGTGTTGTCGGTAAGTGTTGTAGGTAACAAGTCCATGGCCAACCAAATCTAAATCAATAACAAATAGAAATATTGTATATTTACAAAGTCCATCTAACAAATATACAATATATAATATAACTATTATATATCACATTATACATTCCAGAATAAAACAACATCAACCTATACAAACACCCCTTCCTTTAAAATGCAAATTGGTCTGACCCGGCGCGGGTCAGCAACACTTTCCCCACGGATTTGTTTTGGCCTAGGTGACCTGCCCACGGACTACAGTGCCCTTGCTCTAGCACCTTGTCCCTGAAACTCCTAGGCACTACCAGCTGCTCCCCTCTTCCCCATGGCGGTACAGTATGCCCTGCCTCAGCCTAAACATACCACTCAAATGAATAGCTCTTGAATCTTAACTACAGACCCTTTCATAGCATTTGTGGGATCCATGACCCAAAACAATCTTGTAACGGTGCCAGACAAGAGGGGGCCGAATTGAAAAACACTAGAGCCTTCCAGACCAGTGCACACACACATCATGTCCTCATCAAGAACAGTCATGTCATGTAGTTGGCTTCAAACAGGTTGGAAAATGTTTTGGTTATAGTCACACCAAGGTAGGTCATTGTTTTGTATCAAGAACAGTCATGGGCATCGGTAATCAACACTCCAAAACACTCCAATTGTCTTTTGGGTAAGGAAACACCCTTACTTGCCGCTGAAAGTGTTTAGTACAAGCCAATGATTGGCGAATGAAGTGATTGGACTATTCGAGGGAATGGACGACCAATTATCGTGAGGGGGAGATGGAAAGAAGAAGAGGAAGAATGATCATTGCTTCTTTTTACGGCAAAGTGCATCCTGAAGGTGGGTTATGGTGGAATCCTTGAGATGTATCTGGAACATTCATGTTCTTGGGGCGCTCCCCTGTTTGTTGTTCAATTGTCGATGAGAGAAACTTTGAGTGGTGACTCACAACGCAGACTTAAAACACTTACGACCGCTCCCACTCCGGAGTCATTGATCAGGTTTGGACTCGGATGTTGAAATCAATCATGTGAAAAACCTCTTGGTGACGAGATTGATTTGGTTTGTGGAGATTTCCCCTTTGGGCGTTGTTAAATATAATCTTAGATCACAACTTATGCCATTACTATTTTGGGCCTCATATCTTGATGCAGCGTCAGCAGGTTAAGGCTGGATCGCCATAATGACCAAATATTTCCTTCCCTGAGACTATTCCCCCAAAAGACAAGTAAAACACAGATATGCAAAAGACATAAGGAAAGAAGAGTCAAGCGATGTCTCCTAATAAATGTCGATGATCCGCACCTTGACAGGAAATTGCCCGTCGGCCTCGTCGGGGTCACCATGACGACAGAGTCGTGCAGCTTCTCCTCAAAGTGAACGTGGGAGGGGGGTGGCGGTGGCTCCGCCCGTGGATGGCTCCTCCGAGAAGCCGCACCCCCCCAGCCTTCACCGTGCCTGGGGAAGGAGTCATCAGATTCATCTTTATAACGCCATATCTTTGTTTTATTATAATAAAAAGGACACGGTTACAATCATGCATGCTTTTCTCTTGATGGCACATTTCTGTGGCACGGTATTCGCATCGCGCATGGGTTTCAATTGCGAGACCATAATGGGTGCATTGCTTGGCATGCAAGCAAATATGGAAATATGATTACATGACTGACGGACCATTCATCCGGAAGGGAAGAGGTGTTGGCAAAAGATGGAGAAGTGTCAGGAATTATTCTTCGCACCTTTTTTTTAAATCATCATTTGGGACAATAATCGCGACAGATGTTAGGATAACACTGGCGATGTTTGAGAAAAGGACAAATAACAAAATTTATAGATACATATTATAAGAGTAAACGTGTTTACTCGGTATGAGCTTGACTCTCCTGCATGAACAGGTAGTCGATCAGGTGATATGAGCCCAAAATACGTGCATATGAAATATATATACGATTGACATAAGATGCAAGAGAAGCATATGGTGTTTAGCCGTCAGATTACTTACAAAATACATTGGTCTTCCCTTTTAATTCACTGAAAACAATATTGTTTTTAATGCGTTTTCATTGTCTTCTTCTAGAGCAGCGAGACAGCTGACAATGCATTAGGTTTTAATGCACCCTCCTCCGCAGACTCTGGAACATTCCCCGGAGTTAATATCACTGTTACCCTCGAAACATATAATCCTCTTAAGACAACCTCTTATGTCAACGTGCTGTGGCAACCACGGGGAGTCAGAGGTGGGACGCATAGACCACTAAGGACACGGTCTGATTATGCTCCGCATACGGGGTGTTTATTCCAGCCAACAGAAAAAGAACGTAGGCAATTATAATCCAAACGATATATATAGATAGGAGTCCTCCTTGCTCGGGGCTCCTATTCCCGGCCAGCCGTGCTCCGCGGGGTAGAGAACATCCACAAGGTTAGCTCTCAGCAATACAATACATGTTAGCTCACCTCCCCCCCTTTTGAGTAAACCCCACAGCTTTTATAGCCGGGTTCCTCCTGATTGTCTAATGGCTGTCAGCTGTCTCTACCTGGCCCTCTGATGACCCGAGTGAGGACAGGAGGGAGGAGCCGAAGAGTCTGTAAACTACCTGGCCGTGAGGCGGCTGTCCATGGTGCTGATCCTCTTCGGGGTTGCCACAGTGCGTATAGTAAACCTTTAATTCTTAATTCCAATTCTTTCTTCACCACGCAGTCTAGAGGCGTGTCTGTCCACCTTGACGACCTGTGGCCTGGTGGTCAGGAAGTCCAGGATCCAGGCGCACAGGGGGGTGTTCAGTCCCAGCTCAATCAGCTTGCCAGCCAGTCTGATGGGGACTATGATGATGAAAGCTGAACTATAGTCAATAAACAACATTTTCACATAGGCCTCTTCCGACTGTTAAGATGAGAGAGGGAGCTGTGTATTACCTGGGAGACAGCATCGTCTGTGGATCTGTTTGGCCGGTAGGCGAACTGCAGCGGGTCCATGGAGGGAGGTAAGAAGACGCAGATGTAGTCCTTGATCAGCCTCTCAAAACAGTTCATGACCACGTCGTCCCTAGCAATGTAACTCACTTCAGCTACGGTCCTGCTAACGGTGTTGTTGCTGGCCTTGAACAGAGCATAGAATGAGTTCAGATAGTCCGATAGGGATGGCACTCACAGTTGAGGGGCTTCTGCCCTGGTAATCTGTGATAGTCCGTAGCCCCTGCCATAGGCATCTGGTATCGCGCTGCTTCATCTCTCCACTCTGTCTCTGTACCTCCTCTTACCATCCTTCACCACTCGCCGGAGTCTGTAGGACGCCGCTTGAGGAGGGAGTTGTAAGCAGCAGTGCGGGCATTCAGGGTGTCGCGGATGGATCCATTGACCCACAGTTTTTGATTAGGAAAGGACCTAATTTTAACTGCGGGGACGATGGTGTCCGCAAGTGTTGCTATGACGCTCAGGGCATCCTGAAGATCGGCCAGTTTGGCCAGACCACCGCTTTAGACCCCTCGTCACTACTGCCTCCCGTACTATCCTTTGTTTATATTCCAGCAGCAGGAAAATGGTGGCATGGTCTGACTTGCCGAACGGGGGAAGAGAGGTAGCCTTGTAGCCTCTCTTGAATGGCGTATAGAAGTGATCCAAAGTTCTTTCTCCCCTGGTAGCACACATAATGTGCTGATGAAAGTTTGGCATGGCTTTCTTTAGGTTGGTCCGATTAAAGTCCTCCGCCACCACCATAGCCGCGTCAGAACATCATGTAGGACCGATATTGCCATGTCGGTGTACACTTGTGGTGGGATGTAGTCGGCTGTAATGATGACCATGCTGACCTCCCGGGGAAGAGAGAATGATGATCTCTGATGGAGATCATCAGATGCTCCAGGTTTGGCAGGCGGGAACGAGAAAAAAATCTTAATATCCTTAGGTTTGCACCACTTGTTGTTGGTCATGAAGCAAACCCCTCTACCCTTGGAATTTCCTGACTCTTGCCCTGAATCCTCGCCCTAATATAATCTAACTTATTTTCCAGAGAATGGACATTAGCTAGACGGAGGTTGGGCAGAGGTAGACCATGGGCCTGGACTCTCAGCCTGTTCCAAACCTTGCTCCACGTTTGCTTCTCTGTTTCGCTGGAGGCACGTCGCCGCTGTTGTTGTCGTTGTGGCTCACTCGTACAATCTCCGCCAGCCACTCGGGATCGATGGAAAAATATTTTTTGTTGTAGACCAAAGTTAATGCCCAGAAGTGTACCTTGCTTGTATGTTGTTAGTGCAGATGCATTTGGGCAAAAGAATGTAAAAAAAAAAATAACAAAAAAAATCTCCACAAAGCTACCACGACGGCAACTAGACACAGCCGCGCCATCTTGAGGACCATGTGTAATGTGATCCTGTGCTAGTTAGTAATCAACGTCCATTGAGACTGATGTGTTAAATCAAAAGAAGGGATTTCTAGGCAGTAATTACATGAACAGACTTTCAACAAAAAAAGGGGATTATTCAGCAACCATGGCTATAGTTAACACCACCTCCAGTATAGGCTTACAGAGCACATGAATGGGCAACACGTTCATTTGTAATGCACCCTTAAGGTGCTGAACAAGTCCTGCCAACTTGTAATTAGACTCACGATCACAACTGAACATCCTAAAATTACTACTACATTCAAAATAGTATGGCGAAAGAAAGTTAAAGAAAACGCTTCTACTGGATCGCTAATGCTATCATTGAAGTCTATTTAAAAAAGGCTGAAATCGTGGTGTGATTAACTCAGACATAAAATTTGTCTCAGGCTACAGTAATGCTGTTTTGATAGGTCTCTAAAAAAGCTGTTGGGCAGCTCCAACTTATCCAGAATGATGCTGGCATTCTCTTTAAAAATGCCACTAGCAGTGGCATTTTTGACAATCAGTAATGGTCTAGGACCATAATACATCTGTGATCTGCTTGTGTGTTATGAGCCCACTAGAGCTCTCAGGTCATCAGGGACTGGCCTGCTCACTGTCCCCGGGGTTCCAACCAAGCATGCTGAAGCAGCTTTTAGTTTCTATGCACCACAGCTCTGGAACAAACTTCCAGAACATGTGAGGTCTGCTCACTTTTAATCTCTAACCACCCATACTTTTATTTTACATTTATTTTACATTTCTCTGTCTTTTAATGATTGTCCTTTTAGTGTTTTTACATGTAAATTCCATTGTAAAGCCCTGAAAATTGTGTATAAATAACTACCTTAAAAGCATAATTTGCACTTGCTGATTCAGCCTCTCTTGTCAGCACTATGCGATTTAAAAATAAAATAAAGGCTTTTTCTGAGGAAAAGTCACCATTTTTCTGAGAGTCTGATTCATCTCCAATTCTCTGCTCTTACTGATCCATCCAGCTGTGATATGTGTGTCAGTTGAATATTAGAGGGGTCTAATACACCCCAAAGAAACAGGATACAGACACACACATGCACACACACTTAGATATTAGATAGATCAGATATTTAACTCTCCCTGAAGAACCTCAAAGAAACAAGATACAAGTCCCCCCCCCCAAACACACACACAAACCACCCCATACAGACACAGTGACATTTCACTACACCCCAGACACATGAGATGGACAGACCGGCTTTGACGGGAGGTCAATAGTGTCTGTGCCACGCCGTCACGCCACCCACCCAGTAACCTTATCAGACGGACAACAGAGGCTTTCTGGAGCAACAACACACACACTCTCACTCACTCACTCACTCACACATATCCTTGGGGCACTGCACAGTATTTTAACTAAGGTCTGCAATGGGCTTCATTCTTGTGGCGACCATCTTGGTTCAGAACGCTAAGTAATTAAGAGCCATGGCATTAATGAAGGATAAAATGGAGGGAGTTTTTTTTGTGGCTGTGTGCCGTGGTCATGATACATTCTTTGCACCGCCTCCTCCTGACTGTATCACAGGCAGCTTTAATCGATCCCGAGACGTTTGGAGTAATTCAGTTAAAATGCAATCACTACCCTGCTGCCTGCCGGAGGGGTGGGTGTATTTGTGTGTGTGTGTGTGTGTGGGGGGGGGGGGGGGATGTTATTTGATCGGGGAAAGGTCAATGGACCTTTCCACACTGTCAGTCACGCGGAGAATAATAACCAATAAGATTGCCTGATTTCTTAAGACCACGCCCCTTGCAATAGAGCCGCCATGATGTCCCACAAACAAAGCTTGTCCTGCGTTGTTGTGTTCATAGATTAGACTACAGCTACATTTAGTTAGAACAACATGGTTCTTATATTAGACTACAGCTACATTTAGTTAGAACAACATGGTTCTTATATTAGACTACAGCTACATTTAGTTAGAACAACATGGTTCTTATATGCGCTTGGGGAACGTGTAATAATGACCACAGATATCCAGAGATTACAGGGAGCGCGTTTCAATCCAGATTTTGGAGTATCCATGCAGTCTGCAGGACTTTGTTTTTAATACATGGGATAGAGCTTATGGATTTAAAATTTGGGCAACTGAGCATATGGCCTCATAGAGACATTATTATTAAAAACATGCCTGAAAACTTTAGAAAATAATTCCCTTCTACTTTAATCATTATTGATGGTACTGAATAAGACCCAGGTGCCATCTGCACTGGCTTTACAGAGTCAGCTTTATAGTGACTAGAAGTCAAGCACAACCCTCAAAGCATTGACTGGATGTGATCCAAGTGGTTCTGGTCATTTTTGTGTCCGAGTTATTTACAGGTGCTGTATCTGATAAGGCAATTACTGAACGCAGTGGGTTTTTATGATGTACTTAAAACACTGAAAAGTTCACAAGTGCAACAATCAAATGGTTGATAGCGACTCCACCACATCAATTTACAGCAGCGCCGACACAAAAAGCTACAAAGCTAGCTCATTAGTTAAAATTCAAAGGTTTATTTGTCACCTATTTCAGTGTACAGGTACATTGAGCAGTGAAATTTTGTTTTCGCTAGGACCAGATTGCTACCGCGCCATCGTGTGATTAGCGTAGCTAGGTGATTAGCATAGCTAGGTGATTAGCCCATTGTAGCTAGTAGTTAGCAGATCTTAGGCTTTATTTTCCTTATTGTCTGACGAATTTCAATGTTGGAGTTTGTGAGGCGTTTGTGTCTTCCGCATAGATCACCAACACTTAGCATCAAGTTTTATGTTGTCATCTGCTCTGTCCGAAATCTGAATGTCATGGATATCCTTGTGTCAAATAGTTCAGCCTTTCTGTAGAACTCTCTTAGATAAAGTAGCGGCATTTGGCAAATAACATACAACGATATTGTCAGGAATCCTTGAGAGAATCATCAGCAGGGGGGCGTTGTTCAGTGGCCATTACTAATATGCTGCAGAGCTGTGGGAAAGCTTGTGGGGCATAGCAACAGTAACTAGGGGGGGCAGGACTTGCCGCTTGAGTAGGGAAAGGTCCATTTGGAGGTCCCACTGGTTGCCATGGTCAGCTCCCAACATATCCACTCACCCCCACCCCTAAAAGATCCTTTTACTGTGAACTTCAACCGCAACTATCCAACACTGTGCTGTGTCATATTGCAATGGGGTTATGAAACGCTAAAGACACTAAATACCTTAAAGGAGACATATTATACCACCAGGTGTGAGCGTGATTAGCCATTCCAAGTGGTTTCAAAAACTGGTGTCATCTCTGGGTTTTGACAACACAAGTGGGAGTGTCCACCTCGAAGTATGCTGGATAGATCAGCCTAGCAGCCTACCCAGTGGACTGTAGCAACTGGTAGGCTTATCCATCTACCATACTTCTAGGTGGACACTCCCACTTGTAATGTCAAAATTCGGAGATGAAACCGGTTTTTGAAACGCTTGGAATGGCTAATCACGCTCACACCTGGTGGTATAATAGGGAGTCCTTTAAAGAACAACATTCAATCGTTCCCACCCTCTTACAGTTTGGGATGTTAACGATCCAATCCCCTCTCCTCTGAAAATCTTCATTTCTTCTTCTTTTGCTAACAGGTATTGTTCTACTGTCATTATACATCGTACCGGCACTGTTGTCGGTACACAGATTAGGGCACCAGGACTAGGGATGCACCGATCCGATATTGATATCGGATATCGGCCCCGATATGACTAAAATAGCTAGATCGGGTATCGGAGACAATGGGGCCGATCCATGGGACCGATCTATTCACTTCAATTCTATGTGTGCGACGCGTACTACGTCATGCGTCAGCAGCACGCGCAGCGCGCAGTGTTGCCAACTTAGCGACTTCGTCTCTATATTTAGCGAGTATTCAGACCCTCTAGCGACTCTTTTAAAAAAAAAAGAGACTAGCGACTTTTTCTGGTGTCATTGGAGACTTTTGGCGACTCTGACGTGAAAGCTCGTATCGTTCTTACTCTTGTCAACGAGCAGCGGGCGGGTGCTGCCGTGGGCCCCTCCCCCCAAAGCACTCACAGGCGGCCCGGTCCTGTCCTCGCGCAGCTGCAGTCAGAGCACGAGACGTTCACCCCTCCGCGTCCAGACTGTAAATGAATCGCGCGAAGCCGCCGCTGGCTGATCAGGGCGGGATGTAAATGTTAGGAATATTCCTATTTGCACTAAATGTTTACCAAGAATTTTGATTCCTGTTTTGTTCAAGTTGCTTGTGCACGATTATTTATTATTTGAATAATAAATAACTATTCAGTACATTTATATCTGTTAATTTGTTATTGTTTTACAAAGTTAGGAAAGTAATGTTTAAGTCAAGCCTGATGTTGCCTTGCACAAAAGAATGATCCCATTCTCTTCCACACAGTGAGGCAAACAGTTTATTAATTTAACAATGGTATCGGATCGGTACTCGGTATCGGCCGATACCCAAAGCCCAGGTATCAGTATCGGTATCGGGACTGAAAAAGTTGGATCGGTGCATCCCTAACCAGGACTAATAGGATGTTAGTTGTTGTTTATTATCAACACATAAACTTCAGATGGTGCTGCTGGTTGCATAAGGGCTCGTGGCCAATATAGCGGGGTTTTCTGTGCATATCAGTGCTTCCCAGCGACAAGCCAGCACACGGTCTGCCAGACAAAGACACAGGCCCCAACCTTTTCTTATTATATGATATTGTGATTTACTTTTTTTATGCCGTAGGTGATTTGAGAGCCTGAAAGAGAGAAATCAGAAAAGAGATCAATATTTTGAAAACATAAAACACAAAAAACCGCCCCCTGACTCTTTGATCCCTCCCTCTCTAAGTGTTGCATCCATGGACCTGCGATGGCGCAATGAGAATGCGGTGTGCATGAATGGGGAAGATCGATTCCCAAAACTAATCAGGGAATAGAAACCATGATTGGTCCGAAATGAGCTGAGATGAAAAAAAAAAAGGTCAAAAATCATCTCATAAGCCCCATTCCCGCTGGACAAAAAAACCCACATGTAAACATGACAGTAACTTCTGCGTCATCTCAGCCACAACTTCCGCCCGTCTCCATCCAAGCAGCGCTGGAACATCGTTCCAAATTAGTCGCACTGAGTTTCAAATAGAGACTGAAAAGTAAACCACTGTCACATTTCCATTGGCGTCCATGCTGCGTTCTACTAACCCTGTTTTCCGGCACGTTTTTGCCATCGAGTGTGACACCAAAAAAAACTGAAAGGCATACTCATCTACTGGCAATGGGGAAGGAATAAAAAAAAACCTGCTGTGGTATACGAGGGGGCGTGGTTAGCGCCGGCAGGTTGAGACACGGGAAGCTGAGCGGAAAAACACCTGTGATTGACACAGTTGTGGTGATGAGTGTAATTAGCCTGATGATATGTATCATCCACGGGGCCCGGCCGGGTCAAGCCCGAAAAGACAACGTGGAGTCACCTCCCTGTGGGCTCACCACCTGCAGGGAGAGTCATTGGGGTCGGGTGCGTTGTATACCGGGCGGTAGGCAAAAGCGAGGTCCTGGGCGTGCGGATCCCCGTCATCCCCGACTGGTTCTAGGGACGTGGAACGTCACCTCACTGGCGGGGAAGGAGCCGGAGCTGGTGCGGGAGGTGGAGCGGTACCAACTAGATATGGTTGGGCTCACCTCCACGCACAGCACCGGGTCTGGAACCAAACTCCTGGAGAGGGGCTGGACCCTCTACTTCTCCGGAGTTGCCCAGGGTGTGAGGCGCCAGGTGTGTGTGAGGATACTCACAAGTCCCCGGCTGAGCGCCGCTTTATTGGAGTTCTCTCCAGTGAACGAGAGAGTCGCCTCCATGCGACTGCAAGTCGCTGGGGGGATCAAATAACATACAACGATATTGTCAGGAATCCTTGAGAGAATCATCAGCAGGGGGGCGTTGTTCAGTGGCCATTACTAATATGCTGCAGAGCTGTGGGAAAGCTTGTGGGGCATAGCAACAGTAACTAGGGGGGGGCAGGACTTGCCGCTTGAGTAGGGAAAGGTCCATTTGGAGGTCCCACTGGTTGCCATGGTCAGCTCCCAACATATCCACTCACCCCCACCCCTAAAAGATCCTTTTACTGTGAACTTCAACCGCAACTATCCAACACTGTGCTGTGTCATATTGCAATGGGGTTATGAAACGCTAAAGACACTAAATACCTTAAAGGAGACATATTATACCACCAGGTGTGAGCGTGATTAGCCATTCCAAGTGGTTTCAAAAACTGGTGTCATCTCTGGGTTTTGACAACACAAGTGGGAGTGTCCACCTCGAAGTATGCTGGATAGATCAGCCTAGCAGCCTACCCAGTGGACTGTAGCAACTGGTAGGCTTATCCATCTACCATACTTCTAGGTGGACACTCCCACTTGTAATGTCAAAATTCGGAGATGAAACCGGTTTTTGAAACGCTTGGAATGGCTAATCACGCTCACACCTGGTGGTATAATAGGAGTCCTTTAAAGAACAACATTCAATCGTTCCCACCCTCTTACAGTTTGGGATGTTAACGATCCAATCCCCTCTCCTCTGAAAATCTTAATTTCTTCTTCTTTTGCTAACAGGTATTGTTCTACTGTCATTATACATCATACCAGCACTGTTGTCGGTACACAGATTAGGGCACCAGGACTAATAGGATGTTAGTTGTTGTTTATTATCAACACATAAACTTCAGATGGTGCTGCTGGTTGCATAAGGGCTCGTGGCCATATATAGCGGGGTTTTCTGTGCATATCAGTGCTTCCCAGCGACAAGCCAGCACACGGTCTGCCAGACAAAGACACAGGCCCCAACCTTTTCTTATTATATGATATTGTGATTTACTTTTTTTAATGCCGTAGGTGATTTGAGAGCCTGAAAGAGAGAAATCAGAAAAGAGATCAATATTTTGAAAACATAAAACACAAAAAACCGCCCCCTGACTCTTTGATCCCTCCCTCTCTAAGTGTTGCATCCATGGACCTGCGATGGCGCAATGAGAATGCGGTGTGCATGAATGGGGAAGATCGATTCCCAAAACTAATCAGGGAATAGAAACCATGATTGGTCCGAAATGAGCTGAGATGAAAAAAAAAAAAGGTCAAAAATCATCTCATAAGCCCCATTCCCGCTGGACAAAAAAACCCACATGTAAACATGACAGTAACTTCTGCGTCATCTCAGCCACAACTTCCGCCCGTCTCCATCCAAGCAGCGCTGGAACATCGTTCCAAATTAGTCGCACTGAGTTTCAAATAGAGACTGAAAAGTAAACCACTGTCACATTTCCATTGGCGTCCATGCTGCGTTCTACTAACCCTGTTTTCCGGCACGTTTTTGCCATCGAGTGTGACACCAAAAAAAACTGAAAGGCATACTCATCTACTGGCAATGGGGAAGGAATAAAAAAAAACCTGCTGTGGTATACGAGGGGGCGTGGTTAGCGCCGGCAGGTTGAGACACGGGAAGCTGAGCGGAAAAACACCTGTGATTGACACAGTTGTGGGTGATGAGTGTAATTAGCCTGATGATATGTATCATCCACGGGGCCCGGCCGGGCCAAGCCCGAAAAGACAACGTGGAGTCACCTCCCTGTGGGCTCACCACCTGCAGGGAGAGTCATTGGGGTCGGGTGCGTTGTATACCGGGCGGTAGGCAAAAGCGAGGTCCTGGGCGTGCAGATCCCCGTCATCCCCGACTGGTTCTAGGGACGTGGAACGTCACCTCACTGGCGGGGAAGGAGCCGGAGCTGGTGCGGGAGGTGGAGCGGTACCAACTAGATATGGTTGGGCTCACCTCCACGCACAGCACCGGGTCTGGAACCAAACTCTTGGAGAGGGGCTGGACCTTCTACTTCTCCGGAGTTGCCCAGGGTGTGAGCCGCCAGGCGGGTGTGGGGATACTCACAAGTCCCCGGCTGAGCGCCGCTGTGTTGGAGTTCTCTCCAGTGAACGAGAGGGTCGCCTCCATGTGACTGCAAGTCGCTGGGGGGAAGGCTCTGACTGTTGTGTGTGCCTACGCACCAAACAGCAGCTCAGAGTATCCGGCCTTCTTGGAGTCCTTGGGTGACATCCTGGAAAGGGTTCCATCCTGCCCCTTGTCACCGGTTCTGTTCGTGATCTTCATGGACAGAATCTCAAGGCGCAGCCGAGGTGGGGAGAGTGTCCGGTTTGGGGACCTCAGAATTGCATCTCTGCTCTTTGCAGATGATGTGGTTCTGTTGGCTACATCAGACCGTGACCTCCAGCATGCACTGGGGCGGTTTGCAGCCGAGTGTGAATCGGTCGAGATGAGAGTCAGCACCTCCAAGTCTGAGGCCATGGTTCTCTGCCGGAAAACGGTGGAGTGTTCCCTCCGGGTAGGGAGTGAGTTGCTGAGTTGCGAAGGAGTTCAAGTATCTCTGGGTCTTGTTCACGAGTGCGGGCAAAATGGAGCGGGAGATGGACAGACGGATTGGTGCAGCGTCTGCAGTGATGCGGGCGCTGTACCGGTCCGTTGTGGTGAAGAGGGAGCTGAGCCGGAAGGCGAAGCTTTCGATTTTACTGGTTCCATCTACGTTCCAACCCTCACCTATGGTCACGAGCTTTGGGTAGTGACCGAAAGAATGAGATCGCGGATACAAGCGGCCGAAATGAGTTTCCTCCGCAGGGTGGCTGGGCTCAGCCTTAGAGATAGGGTGAGGAGCTCAGACATCCGGAGGAAGCTCGGAGTAGAGCCGCTGCTCCTCCGCATCGAAAGGAGTCAGCTGAGGTGGTTCGGGTATCTGATTAGGATTCCCCCCGGGCGCCTCCCTTTGGAGGTTTTCCGGGCACGTCCAACTGGGAGGAGACCCCGGGGCAGACCCAGAACTCGCTGGAGGGATTACATATCTCGTCTGGCCTGGGAACGCCTCGGGACCCCCCAGGAGGAACTAGACGGGGCCCTGCTTAGCCGGCTGCCACCGCGACCCGACCCCGGATAAGCGGACGAAAATGGATGGATGGATGGATATGTATTACCTGTTTACTCTCCCCACAGTCAGAGGCTGGGTACAAACGCACAGGAGAGCTACAATCTAATCTAATCTAATCTATCTATGTTGATTATATTTTATGTTTACCTACGGTAGACGTGCATGAGCGATTTATGTTGTGATTAAAACAACTAAATACAGGGTGTCTGCAGGTATCAAGAAGTTAATTTTAAGACTTTTTAAGAAATGTTTTATGCCACCTAGAATGAAATTTAAGACCAAACTTGCAACAAAAATAAACATGAAAAGTGAAAGATACACTCTTCGCAACAGAGTATGTAATACTCAGTATGTCAAGAATGAAGTTAGCAGAAGTGGTTCTGGTATTCCACAAACCACCGGATGCTCTTGAAAGGGAGCAGTACGCCTAACTGGAGAAGACAATGGCCGATATTTTCAGGCTCTTACTCCAGTGCGCCTAAGACAGGCGGTGTGGCAAAAATGTGTAATGGAATGGAATGCTCTGTGTACTGCATGTGTACTGCATTCAATTCCATGCCACATTTTCGCCACACCACCTGTCTTAGTGCACAGCGCACCGTCCTCAACACCCAAATCACTTCAGCTCTCAGTGTAGGCGTAGAGCCACAGCTAGTTCGGAGGTCGGGTGCAGATGTCGATTTAGCTAACGACGAAATTGTTGCCTGCGAATGTGTTGGAACATCGCTAACGCTAGCTGTGGAAACTGTGCAGAACGGAGCAATTGGAGTCTGCTGGCGTGCTCTTGAATATTGTTTGTGCTTCTCGCTTTGCATATGGGATTCTACCGCCCTGAATCCCATTGTACCAAGCTTGAAACATTTGCGACATATACTGCATCGGGCTTCGGAGACCGGGCACGGGTTTTAACCATGTTGAGTATTCGCTTTTCTCAAGCCATATATCGTTAAACTTGCATTTACCCATGAATCCGTTAGTTTTGCTAGCTTGGGCTATACATTAGAACTTAGATGTTTACCTCCTTTGACCTGAATCTCGAAGCCAGAAATTTAGCAGAAAGTCATCCTGTCAGAATCGCCTACTACGTGACAGTAGCCTAACTACTTGTGGAACCAGTTTTAGGTTGCTTGGGTTAAAGTAGGAAGCACGCCGCGAACCTCTTGTGGTCACGTGACTTCTACCTAAAAAGGATCCTTAGCGCAATTTATTTTTGAAAATCAGTTTCTATCGTATTTGGTTTTCTTTCAGTTTATCATTTGGCAAAACTCAATCACACCGGGGGAACAGCAATTCGGGAAACACATCTTCCTCAAAATGAACCTATTCAAAAATGAATTTATACAATTTAATACATTTTAAGGCCTTTTTTTATAAATATGAATTTAAGACTATTTAAGATTTTTTAATGACCCGCAGACACACTGAAATAATTGTTAGTATGACTCGGTCTTCTCCTTTCGGTAGGAGAAACCAGAACAAGCCACGGAAGTGGCATTGTGGCAAATGAACTTTGCTACACCTGCATATACGGTTTGGCAAATTCTGCTGGAAAAAAAAGGTAACCAGAACATACAATTTCCCAGAGCACATGATTATGATGCACTAGTTGATGGAGGACTATGGCTTTTCTACCAAATGATAATAGCTCTTAAATCTTACCGTTAGCTTTTGGTGTCTTTTTTGTAGTTTTTAATTTTCAAGTCAGCCATTAATTGTGCTCTACATTCTGTCACAGCCAAGTACCCACACACACACTATGCTAAATACCTTAGTGTAGCATGCTATTTATCAATTAATCAGTATCTACATAAGTCAACAACCACGTGTACTTCAGCAAAAAAAAAAACAGGCAAAAAGATTAATGATAAAAGATAATTAATCAACGATGAGAGCTCACAGGACAACATCACTGAAGGAAAGGGTGTATAAAAAAAAAGACTCACTCTTTTTAGCCGTTGCCATGTCAGGGGAACGAGGACATGCAAAGACACGCTGGGCCAGACGATCTCACAGCCCTGACATCACAGCTGCCCAGCTGGGAGGAGAGAAGGGAGAGGGACCCACAGATGTAGCGCGGAAAGAGAGAGAGCGAGAGCGAGAGAGCGAGAGAGAGATGCAGCGAGAGAGAGAGGTAGACAGTGGCAGAGACAGAAAGAGAGAGAGGGAGAGAGGTAGAGGGCGAGGGAGAAAGAGAGGGAGAGGGGTAGAGGGCGAGGGCGAGAGAGAGGGAGAGAGAGAGAAACGAGGAATTACGTTGAAGGATTATATCATCATCATCATCATCATCATCATCATCATCATCATCATAGGAGGCTGGTGAACACCAGACTTCATACAGCACAATGGAGACCCAAGTCTTCACACCACAAGCACAGAACTGAACACGCACAGTTAGACATGGTGAGCTGGCCACACTCTACGGTTTCACTTAGAAAACAGCCAGACTCAGGCTCACCTGTTTAGTTTTATTATTTGTTATTTTTCTGAAGAGAAAGGACTGTGGGACCTCCCCCCCCCCCCCCCGGGCAGAATCCTCTTAAACCTGTCTAAGAGGATTAGCCACACTGGGTTGCGACAGGTCTCAGTCGAGCTTTATATGCAGACAAACTAAATATGCACGGTGGTGCACACAAGGCTTCACATGAACTAAACTAAGAACACATGAAGCAGCAGACCTACACAGGTGAGGGACGTCACGTGTTGGACTAGCATAACCATAGCTCATTTATGAAAGTAAGTTGGACAAGACCTTGTCGTACTCTGGGACGGTTGAACCAGTATGGCCACAAAACCAAAACAAACACATCCGAACCTGCGTACTCTGTGCTACACACGTGTGTACTGTTTTCTGTTGTGCTATTGTGGTATGCGAGCCAAAAGTGTGCATTCTACTTTACTCTACTTTGGTGTCCTTACTATTTGATTTGCCACTGGTCTAGGGTTGGAGAGCGGTTATTTAATTTTTTTAAGTTTTGGTTACGACAGTCTTCCTAGGGTTTTCCAAAACTAGGCCTAAATGTGTTCATTTTTACTTTCTTACATGGAGGCTACTGACTTACTGGTGTAGACCCACTTCCACGTGAAATCTCTCTCCTGGTCCAGAAAGACTGGGAACAAAGATGCTGGATTCCTTTCTCCTTTAGCCCCCCCGCCCCCTGCAGAGAGGCAAAGAAGAGATTAACTGACAGTTATTGCTCAAAATGTAGGCCTACTTCCCTTTTGGGAAGAGGAAACATTCTGAGGAATTTTGATAAGATAAATGTCAAACGGCTTGTGGGACTGGATAAATATGCATTTATTCCTGGTTACAACAAACAAAGACAAACAACAAACAAAGAGGTCAACTGTTGAGTGTGTAGGACATCATTTAGCCATTCAGCTCAGACACAAGTCAATGTTTCTGTCCCTGTGTGCACATTAAGATCGTGACTTGTTGCGACACCATGGCCTGGCCCGACATACATGTAATATATAATATTAAAGGTTAATATTAGATTAGATTAAATAATAAAGACAGAATAGAAGAAAAAGAAGATGTGGGGTCGTATAGAATACAAAGCATATGGAGTCAACACATGTATATAAATGTGCAAAATTACTTATTTTGCACAGTTATTACGTATTACTTAATACATATATAGAAAGTGATTGACATATTCCGATTCAGTTTCCGACAGTACTACAGGACATTACTTTAACCATAGTTTCCTATATCGAATACATTATTCGATATCGATATCATTATTAAGAATATTGCACATCATGTTGAAAGGTAATGTAGGAGAGGTATTGCACATGACATTAGGAATAAGTACAAGTGTCATACATAGCAGTCGGCGATATTCAATTGCAGTGAAAATGTATCTGAGCTCTGACCAAATGATGAAGTGGTTCAGCTGCACCTCAAGCCGTCCTTGTGCAGCCAAGCGCTCCGAACCTCCGCAGTGTAAGGACTGAACGCTACGACGCGGCTCGACCGAAGCACGGTATTGTTAATGTGTTAGTGTAACCCAATGGGGCGAACGTAAGCGCTCTCCCCTGTGACCAATCAACGGAGAGTTGTACCGCGCGTTCGGTTCAGTGATTGGTTGGGAACGGAGAAAGGTACCGCCCACTATACGTCCAGAACCTGTGACCCTAACTACTCGCCCAAACACCCGCTGCCTCTGCGCTGCAGCCGCCGCACCGCGTTTCCGCATTTGATCACGTGTTCACTGAAGCGCATGCTTTTTTAAATCTAAGTAAACACGAGATATAAGTAAACACGAGATATAATGCATTCCTTCTCATATAAAACAAATAACAACCTAAAAAACAGATATGAAGGCGGGGTTAAGTGTATTCTAGGACATTGTTGACATGTTAGTCAACAATGCCTTATATTTATTTATTTGACGCACGTTTATATGGAAAAGACTGCCCCCGCGTGGCAGATTGAGGTATGTAGTCAGACGGACAGGACTCATACAAACCATAGACTGTAAGATAACACAACATTCAACAACTTTATTTGTCACATACACATACAGTATATATATATATATATACAAAACGCCCGACAGCCGACAGTAATTATAAGAATAGTAATTATAAGAAATTACAAAATAGAAATATAACTATATATAGGATTCTATATAAAATAAGTAAATTAAATCTAAAGTAAAATACAGTAAATACAGTAAATATACAGTAAAATATCCATACACATATAAATCGATGTACTAAAATATACATTGTTATATGCTGACATTCACAGAATGTCACAGGATACCTTCAGACAGTCGATACAACACTAGCACCAGCAGTTGGCACCAGGACTAGCACTAACACCAGCACCAGCACTAGCAGTAACACTAGCACCAGGACCAGCACTAGCAGTAACACCAGCACAGCACTAGCACCAACACTTAGCACTAGCATTTAGACATTGATGCCGAACTTGTTCAGCAGCCTGATGGCCTGACTGTGGAAGCTGTCTCTGAATCTGCTTGTGTGGCATTTGATACTGCGGTATCGCCCTGCCTGACGGTAGGAGTGTGTGACAGTTTCGTGGCTGGGGTGGTTATTGTCTTTAATAATCCGTTTGGCCTTGGCCCACGCACCGCCTGGTGTATATATCCAGGAGGGAGGGAAGCTCACCTCCAACGATTGTACTGGGCCGTCCGCACCACCCTCTGTAGTGTTCTACGCTCCAGTGCGGTGCAGTTCCCGTACCAGACGGTGATGCATCCAGTGAGAACACTCTCGATGGTACAGGAGTAGAATGTTCTGAGGATGCGAGGGCACATGTTGAATTTCCTCAGTCGCCTGAGGAAATACAGGCGTTGTTGGGCCTTTTTCACCACGTGTGTGGTGTGCGTGGTCCATGTGAGGTCCTCGGAGATGTGCACGCCGAGGAACTTGAAGCTGCTGACCCTCTCCACTGCAGCTCCGTCGATGGAGATGGGGGCGTGCTCTCCTCTCAGCAGTCACGGTTACTGCTGTAAACTCCTGCGGTAGCCAGAATGGTCGGCACATAAGCATCAGGTACTCCAGGTCCGGGGAACATAAAGTCTTGAGGGTCTGCACATGACTCTGGTTGCACCAAGATCTGTTAATCATGAGACATACCCCCCCCCTCCACGATCTTTACCGGAGAGAGTCTTTGTTCTGTCCGTGCGGTGGACGGAAAATCCTGTTGGCTTGATGGCTGAGTCGGCAACCCCCTCCGACATCCATGTCTCTGTCAGGCAGATGATGCAGTTGTCCTTTGTTTCCCGGTGGAATTGTATACGAGCCTGTAGCTCGCATAACTTATTGTCCAGAGACTGTACATTAGCCAGTAGAATGGTGGGTAGTGGAGGTCGATTGGCACGACGTCGAAGCCTGACTAGCACGCCGGCTCGTTTCCCTCTCCGTCGGCGACGCTTGCGACTGCGACTGCGAATGCGATGCAGTCGCATGGAGGCGACCCTCTCGTTCATCGGAGAGAACTCCAACACAGCGGCGCTCAGCCCGAGGACTTGTGAGTATCCCCACACCCGCCTGGCGCCTCACACCCTCGGCAACTCTGGAAAAGGAGAGAGTCCAGCCCCTCTCCAGGAGTTTGGTTCCAGAACCGGTGCTGTGCGTGGAGGTGAGCCCAACCATATCTAGTTGGTACCGCTCCACCTCCCGCACCAGCTCAGGCTCCTTCCCCGCCAGTGAGGTGACGTTCCACGTCACCTCACGTCCCTAGAACCAGTCGCCGATGCTGGGGATCCACACGCCCAGGACCCCGCTTTTGCCTACCGCCCGGTATATAACGCACCCGACCCCAATGACTCTCCCTGCAGGTGGTGAGCCCACAGGGAGGTGACTCCACATAGTCTTTTCGGGCTTGGCCCGGCTGGAGCCCCGTGGATCCAGTCTTGGCCACCAGACGCTCGTCGATGAGCTCCCCTCCCAGGTCTGGCTCCAGAAGGGGGCCCCGGTTTCCCTTGTCCGGGCGAGGTGACTGTGTTCTTCGGGAGTCTCTTCATGGGGTCTTTGAATCGCTCTTAGTCTGGCCCCTCCCCTGGGACCACTTTGCCTTGGGAGACCCTACCAGGGGCTAATGCCCGGACAACACAGCTCCCAACCCCCCCACCACGATAAGGTGGCGATTCTTTAGGGGGGGGGGGGATATGAACTTAAATCTGTA
>PIJE02001456.1:7014-12014 GCA_002895965.2 Coryphaenoides rupestris
GCTTGTGTGTATCAGGGGCGTACTCGGTCCATCTGAAGTGGAGTGAACCTCGCCAGCCTAATGGACTGGTGTACCAGTACAGAGTGGTTTACAAGAAGCACCAGCTGGACCCCACGCTCGACTCTTCCTCTGTCACCACTCTCACCGTGGAGGCAAGGACACACACACACACACACCTGTTCTCAAACTCCTTTGCTTTTACACGTTGCATTCTAAATTGGAAATGTGATATGTGTATATGGAAGCAGTGTCAGGCATCCATCACAAAAGCATTAGCACATAGACTATTATACACAAGATGTGTACTCTTTGTAAGTCGCTTTGTATAAAAGCGTCTGCCAAATGCCCTAAATGTAAATGTAAATGTTTACATGATTTACTTTACTCTCTCTCCCTCTCTCTCTTTCTCTTTCTCTACCCCATCAAACACACAACATGCACACTTCACACTTCACCCATGAGTTGACAGCTCAGTAAGCAGTAAGAGTTAAGGTGACAGTGAACCCAAAATCGTTTTTTGTTTGGCTGTAATTTAGATTATTTTTGGCAGTCTCCAGTTTTTGAACATTCCATTCAGTTTGGTACTCAAAATAAGTTATTTTTTTGCCAAAAAGTAGACTTTTTGGCTGCCACCTGACTGGACCTAATAGACCAGTCAGCAATCTGATTGTAGAGCCAACAGGATGCACTTCTAAGCACTGATTTTTATGTTATATTCATTGGGGACATTTTGAAACGTGACGTATCTAGTATTGTATTTTCTATCTTGTATCTCAGGTAGGGAAAAAGTACTTTCTCCTAACATCCCAAAAAAAACACTATGGAATAGTGTAGGACAATAATACTGAAACGATATTAAATTACGAGTGGTCTCAAAGTGAAGGCACACTTTTGACCGTTGACCGCGGGGGTCCATCTTCACACTGCTGACATTAGCATGTATAAGTTATACATGCTAACCGCTGGCTCGTGATAAAACAAACTGACACGTGGCGGCGTTGCGTTGATGCGTGACGTAGTCAGGTCCTGGTAGATACCGTTTTATAAACGTCCTGGCAGGTAGCCGCCACGTCCTTGTAGACATATAGCCTTTATTTGTAATAATAAAGATTTATATCTCTTTTAGGAACCGATACGCAGAACCAATTTTAATTTTTTTTGTACCGGTAGTTAGCAGCGGCATCGGCTCAGTGAAGAAGGAGAAACTGAAAGCTCTTGCTAATGGTGACACGTGGAAAGTGAACAATTCCCTGGACAACGAGTACAAACCACGGGACGCTGACGTCATCGTGAGAGAAGCTCTCAGTCAAGTGGGCCCTCATCAGTACAACGTCCTGACAAATAACTGCGAACACTTTGCTACAAATCTACGCTACGGTGTACCTACATCTCGACAGGTGAGACATTATTTAATCAATGTATAGGAAGCATTGATAACAAAAACAACAAAAAGTGTATCATAGTTGGTGTGGGCCGTTACCATGGGGACAACAGCTTAGTCTCTATGACCCCCCCATCTTTTTAAATGTCCCAGTGTTCTAATTGGAGCTGAATCAATCAATCAAACTTACACAGATAAGATCCTCTCTGCACATGTTCAACAATGCGTGTGTGGGTGTGCGTTTGTGCGTGCGTGCAGGACACTGCCTGTTACTTGTGCTTGCGTTGGTAAAATAGGACCGCTCTCCTTTGCAGCAACCCCCCGACGTGTGTGTGTGTGTGTGTGTGTGTGTGCGTGTGCGTGTGTGTGTGTCTGCATTCTACCAGAGATATGAAAGACAAACTGGACACCTCTGTCAGCAGTAAGGGGGAAGGGAGTAGGGAGGAAGTGATGATTTAAAAACGGATAAACAGGTAAAGCGAGGAGGACCAAAGTAAAAGGCACAGCCAGGGAGAGGAGAGGAGGAAGATGGGGCTGAGGGGAGAAAAAGTCAGGAGAGAGTGGGAGTGATAGATGGGCTGGCGGTCCGGACAGGGGGAGATGGACGAGAGAGGCCGTATAGATCTATATTCAGTCCATACGGGCCGCCCTGCTCCCCCCACCCCCGTTGACCTTTGGCTTGTCACTCATAATTAATACAAGATGTAAATAGAGACCTTTCACCTTCTCATTGATATGGAACACTGTGTGTGTGTGTGTGTGTCTGTGTGTGTGTGTGTGTGTGCGTGCGTGTGTGTGTGTGTGTGTGGCTCATTGACATGGCATATATACCCTTATTGTGGTGAGTCATTAGTCATTGAGTGGCCTGGCTCAACCACTGCCTAATATTTAGAAATACTCAGAGATCGTGCAAGAGAAGGATTGTCAAATTCATGGAACATCGCTAAAACGCATCCTATATTAGGTGGTATTTATATGGCTTCTTGTAAATAAAATTTTGCGAGTAAATATTGAATTACAAATGTGTGTATGTTTGGCCTTATTTTTAGATCGATGATTAGCAGCTTTTACAACAGCCTATCTTGTCAGTGTCACTTTTTGGCACCCGCTGTTATTTAACTGTAGTAGTCATCAAGGGTACAGCGTCAATATTTGGCAGCAGCCGTAATAGCATTGATTCCAATCAAGACAACTGTTGAGCGTCCACCAGTTGGCTTCCTGTTTCCTTCACAGTCCTCTCTCTCTCGCTCGCTCGCTCGCTCTCTCTCTCCCTCTCTCTCTCCCTCTCTCTCTCTCCTTCTCCTTCTCCCTCTCCCTCTCTCTCTCTCTCTCTCTCTCTCTCTCTCTCTCTCTCTCTCTCTCTCTCTCTCTCTCTCTCTCTCTCTCTCTCTCTCCTTCTCCTGTTGTCAAGACCACTCCTAGCAAATGTCTAATAAATACTCATACTAAAAATAGCTAATATTAATACTACTATTGTCATTAGTCGCTTTATGTCTGTATGCTTTCCTACAGTTTCTAAAATTCCAAAATACAAAATTATTTGTATTTTTTTCATATTTTTGTCATAATTGTTGCTCTTTTAGTTGTAAATAGTATTCCTAGCATTTGTGTAGAGTGTGTGTGTGTGTGTGTGTGTGTGTGTGTGGTGTGTGTGTGTGTGTGTGTGTGTGTGTGTGTGTGTGTCTATAGATCTCAGGCTGGGCTGGGAGCCCCGTTTCATGCCAGCTTGGCTGATTAATGGGGTCGTCATGGCAATCGGACGGAATGAGGGTACGGAACGCAGGCGGTCCGCCCTGTTAGAACCCCATGTTCCGCCTGGCACACACACAACACACACACACACACACACACACACACACACACACACACACACACACACATACATGAACACACACGTACACATAGTTTATGCCTTATCCTATCTGATGGAAGTCCTAATTATTCACATAATCTTGTCAGCGATGGTTTTCTGTCGTTAGCGGTTATATGTTCCAACTCCTCTCTTGCCACCATCTCTCCATCTATCTCCCTGCTCCTCCTCCTCACTTCTCTCAGTTACCTGCCCGTCTCCGTTGTTTCCACACACCTTCCTGCTGCCCCCGGTGGACGCCAGGAGTCACAGGGGTTGACAGGTTTCACGGCACGCTCGGAAAAAAAACCCCAACACGTCTTCCCAGTTCCCACTCCCACCTCCCAGTGGTTTTAAAACGCCTTGCTCCAGCACAAATCAAACAGACACGTGTGTAAACAAGCAAAAGAAGCAAACTTTTAACAAAGCTAAATTATTTGCGCCATACTGTTCGCTCTACTGGTATCTCTGCTTAACATCCGATGGTTCCGAAGCGATTTGGTTTTGTGCAAAACAAAAGGCAGTTGGTACGATTTACTCTTTTATTTCTCAGACACTTTGATCCAAAATGACTCAGTGATTTCAGTTGCACGTCATTGAGGAGTGGATTTTGTGTATGGAACCCAAAGCCATCCGACTGGAGGTGGACCGCACTGGACAGTACACAGTCCCCTGTTAGTCTGACTGCATGCCACTTGGCACATAGAGAAACCAGAAGCCCATTGTGTTGTGTGGCTCCATGGTGAGGGTAAAGGTCAGGTAAGGCTGCCTGCCCCCCAAGCCTTCCCCTTCAGACCGTTTTTACAAGCTTGGTTCATGAGGATCGGCATTAACCCGGACTTAGAGGTTTAATGCCGAGGGGCGACAGGACACTGCAGGTGAAGAGGAACTGTAACTGTGGCACCCCCTTACTCTCTCCCCGTCTCTCTCTGTCTCTTGCTCTCTCTCCCTCTCACTCAATTCAATTTCAATTTTCAATTTCAATTTAAAGAGCTTTATTGGCATAGGAAACGTACTACATTTACATTGCCAAAGCGAGTGGTAAATAAAAACAAAAACAAAACAAATGTAATTTACAATTGTCGAGTGGTAAATAAATAAAAACAAAAACAAAACAAATCTATTGTACAATTCTCTCTCTCTCTCTCTCACTCTCTCTCTCTCTCGCTGTTTCTCCTGTTTCTCTCACTCTCACTGTCTCTCCTGCTGGCTCTCTGTTTCTCCTGCTGCCTCTCTCTCACTCTCTCGCTCTATCTCTCACTGTATCTCTCTCCTGTTGTCTCTCTCTCTCTCTCTCTCTCTGTCTCTCTCCTGCCATCTTTTTATCGCTATCTCTCTCTCTCCTGTGTCTCTCTCTGTCCTGCTGTCTCTCTCTCTCTTATGTCTCACTCTTTCCTGCTGTCTCTCTATCCTGCTGTCTCTCTCTCTCCTATGTCTCTCTCTATCCTGCTGTCTCTCTATCCTGCTGTATCTCTCTCTCCTGTGTCTCTCTCTATCCTGCTGTCTCTATCCTGCTGTCTCTATCCTGCTGTCTCTCTCTCTCCTGTGTCTCTATCATGCTGTCTCTTTATCCTGCTGTCTCCCTCTCCTGTGTCTCTATATCCTGCTGTCTCTCTCTCTCCTGTGTCTCTCTCTATCCTGCTGTCATCTCTCTCTCTCCTATGTCCTCTCTGCTTCCCTGCTGTCTCTATCTCTCCTTGTCTCTCTCTCGTCCTTGTCCTCTCTCTATGCCTGGCTGTCGTCTCTCCTACTCTCCTGTGTCCTCTCTAT
>PIJE02001456.1:14514-18585 GCA_002895965.2 Coryphaenoides rupestris
AAAACCCTGTTTTGGTCAAATGCCAATGATACACATTTTGGTACACTAGTTCATCCTCATGATAAATACCAATCACTCAGATCTACTTCAAGTCTGAATGTTTTTTGTGGCAAAATAACTGTGTGTGTTTGTGCAGGGAGGGGCAATGGGGGGCCGCTGGTGTGTATGTGAGTGTGTGAGTGTGTGCACTGGCGGGGCAGTGGGGAGGCCCTGATGAGGTCAGAGTTCACAGTCCTAATGGCCCGTGGAAAGGTACTCGTTTTAGTCTCTCTGTTATTGCAGCGTGACTGCGGCAGTTGGAACAGTTTGTTGTTGGGGTGGTGAGGATCCTTCATGATCCTGCAGGCTCTGGTTCAACACCTCTTGGAGTACAGGTCCTGCAGGGTGGGGAGTGTAGTGCCAATTCTGCATTCAGCTGAACGCACTACCACCTGCAGAGCCCTCCTGTCCTGAGAGGAGCTGTTGCCGAACCAGGCAGTGATGCTTCCTGTCAGGATGCTCTCCACCGCACCAGTGTAGACGGTCTGAAGTATCCTCTGGGAGACTCTGAACTTCCTCAGCTGCCTGAGGTGGTAGATGCGCTGCTTCGCCTTCCTCACCAGAGTGTCAATGTGTGAAGTCAGATCCTCTGAGATGTGGACTCCCAGGTACCTGAAGCTGCTCAGCCTCTACACAGCTGTCCCATTAATCCCCAGTGGTGTGTAAGTCCTCCTAAAGTCCACAATCACCTCCTTAGTTTTGGAGATAACATCATCAAAACATGTGGTGGTGGACGCTTTCATCCGATGTTTTTTTTCATCTTTCCATCACTGTGAGTGTTTACATTCTTCCCATGGGAGAGGCCAGTAGTGGGGACACCCTGGCTGGAAGCCCTAACCTCGGGCATTGCCCCCCAACTCTACCAGTTGAGCGAGACGGGATTACTTCTTCACTTGGTGCCTTCCAGGTCCATCTCTCTCTCTCTATCTCTCTCTCTCTCTCTCTATCCTCTCCCTGACGTGTTGCATCTCCTGTAAAACAAAGATGAGAATCAGGCAACTAAAGGTACCCAGTGGATCCAGGGGAAACGGGGGAAGAATTTGCCCTTGGGGCTCTGTTGATACCCTTTAGTCCAGGGACACACACCAGGAGTGCAGTAAAGGAGATGAAGATGGCGGGATGAGTGGTGGAAGGCGTGCAGGAGGAGGACGGAGGATGGGAGCGCATGCGAGGCGAGTGCGGCTGCCAGCAGAGGACAGGAGCGCCTGAGAAGACGGGAGATGATAAGGAGTGTGGGAAGTGGAGTCTCCCGGGCCGCCGGCCTGCTGGACCCCTTGGTTAAAGATCTTGAGCTCTGATTCGAGGACTCTCAGCGGTCTGCATAAACAGCTAAATAATCAGGCAGCAACACTTCCAACCTGACTTGAATCACTCTCTGGTTGGTCCGTGTAACTAAGCTTATCTTTTGACACATTTCATTGTATATAAATAGTATACTATTTGCGGTGCCATTCGGCTATTTAAATGTGCTACATTCGCCGACCCCCCCCCCCTCCTGTGGGTGGTCTGAAGAAAAAAAAAAAGAAAATGGAAAAGAGAATAAAAGTAAAAAAACGACTGGTTGAACTCTGGAAGACATGCATGGACTGCGGAGAAGACGAGAGTAGAGAGTGAGAAGGAATGTTGATCGGTGATGGGTAAGCTGAGAGAGAGATGAGAAGAGACAAGAGGCGAGAATAGGAGAGAGAATGAGAGTGTGGAATGTGTGTGGTGTGTGTGTCCCTTAATGAATGAGCTGCACACTTAGATGCAGTCCTGACTGGTGACATCATGGTCACCGTTTGTTTACAAACACGCAGCCAAACACATAAAGACAAAGACCCCTTCACACTCACAGCACACCAGACGCACCACCACAACAACAACAACAACAACAACAACACTGTGTCTTGTATCAATTAGTAGATTGCGTCCCTTTACACACACACACACACGCATATACATGTACACACACAGACACGCATGCACACACACACACACACACACAGACACACACGCATATACAGTACATGCACACAAACACGCACACACACACAAACACACAGATCCTATGACTGCCAGGGTATTGGGCTGGATCCCATTGCCTGGCAATATATGTGTGTGTGTGTGTGTGTGTGTGTGTGTGTGTGTGTGTGTGTGTGTGTGTGTGTGTGTGTGTGTGTGTAATGAACATGTGCGTGATCCACATTAACACACAACGCTCCAGCTTTGTGTTCACCCCGAGGAGTCGGCCCGCTCGCTCTGCCAGACCTGCTCCCTCCCTCCTCGCCCTCGCCGCCCTCCAGAGTGTGTGCTCGCTGTGCCAGAGCGCTGGTATCACACACACACCCCATGTCCGGGTCGCCCTGCCTCTTTATTCTCCACGTTCACCGCTAACATGATTTTAGCGTTATGTTATTCGTCGCGTCGGCGCGCCGGTCCTGTAGGATTGTTGCCGTACCAAATCTCCCCGTGTCCCTGTGTGCTCTGGACGGCGGCTTGTGTGCTGGTCTAGCGGCTGTGCCTCCTCCCGCCGCCGTACTTTAATCACACAGCACTTCCTATCTGACCAATGTCTTTCTATGTGCTTCTCTCCTCCATCTATCACTCTATTTACATTGTTAATATACAGTATATGTGCTCTTTCTTTCTTTTTCATGTATGTGCTTTCTTTCCTTTCTCTTTTTTCCTTTCTTCATTTACCTCTTCCTTCTCTCCTTCCCCCTCTCCTTCCTTCCTTCTCGCCATCCTTTCTTCCTTCCATCCTGCCTTCCTTCCTTCTCTTCTTCCATCCTTCCTTCCTTCCATCCTTCCTCCTTCCTTCCTTCCTTCCTTCCTTCCTTCCTTCCTTCCTTCCACCCTTCCTTCCTTCCTTCCTTCCTTTCTTCCTCCCTTCCTTCCTTCCTTCCTTCCTTCCTTCCTTCTTTCACTCCTTCCTTCCTTCCTTCCTTCATTCCTCCTCTCCTTCCTTTCCTCTTCTTCCGTTCTTCCTTCCTCCTTCCCTCCTTCTCTCCTTCCCTCTCTAACTAAACCCCTCCTCTACCAGGGAGTGGTCCAGGAGGTGAGTGTGTATGGTCTCCAGCCGTACACGGAGTACAGCCTGCGTGTGGAAGCTGTGAACAGTGCCGGTAAGACTGCCGGCTCCTCCTCATTGGTCAAACGTTTTAGAACAGGGAGGGGGCGTGGGGGGGTGGGGGAAGTCCAGCTGCACTAGGCCATTGTTTCTCGGACGGAAAGCCTTTGGACCGTTTCCAACCATGCCAGGGGACGTGTCCAGCGAGTGGCGTCCGGCCACTAGGACCCTGGAGGCGTCCCCGGCCGGGGCTGGAGCGCTTGCGGCGGAGGACCGGGAGCAGGGGCCGGGCTCTGGCTTGCTCGAGTGCTGGGACCCGCCGCACACCCCCAACGGAGTCATCACGGTACACGGAAACACACACTCACTGTCACGCTTGAACAACACCACGCTTTAGATGATGTTTCAATGTAGTGAGGAAAATGACATTGATTACTATTTACTGTACTATTTAGTCATTTAGCAGAGGCTTTTACCCAAAGGATATGGATAACTTTCATATCATTCAGATACCATTAAATGTCATTCTACCAAGAGCTGGTAGGGTTTAGGCATCTGGTTCTAGACGTTGGGGTTCGAACCCATTGCCTTTCAGTTGGACATCAAACACCCAAGCCACTAGTCTATCCTTCTCCCACCCTCAACATGTTATGCATTTATACAATTGCACAGAAAACAGAACAAAAGCAGATACTTTTTGATCCTTGCCTCACAATTCTCTTTTTATTATTTTTATTTGTATTTCCCCTCCCCCTTCTCTGTCTCTCTCCCTCTCTCTCCGTCTCTATCTCTGTCTCTCTCTGTCTCTCTGTTCTCTCTCACTCCGTCTGTCTGTCTCTCTGTCTCTGTCTCCTTCTCACCTCATTCTCTCCCTCTTCATCCCTCTCTCCCTCTCCTCGTCCCCCTGAGGGGCGGCTGGGCTTGGCGATAGGTGTGGTGCTGATGCTGGCCTTTGCGGAGCACCCCTCCTCGTTCTCCAT